>JXWZ01000130.1:0-10679 GCA_000956215.1 Anopheles farauti No. 4
CGCAGCCATAGGGCAAGTATGCAGCAGTACCAGGACGACGCCGTACCTGGTGCCTCGTTTGCCAGGGTACGGGCGCATTTGTTTGTGCTGGTGTATTTTCTTTTTCCCATACGCCACAAGACGTCCTTTCGCAGCCGATGAACTTTGTTTGCCAGCATGTCGCTTTTTCCAAACCGTATTGCCACCGCACAACTCGCCCGGGTGCAATAGTGGGCGAATATTCACATTAAGAAAGAAAAACTACCGAGCGTGGCGGGAGTGAACCTGAAACCTGAAGCTGAAAGCCGCTGGGTACTGAGGTGCGGTAAAAAATGTGTTTCCATTCCCATTTTCTCCCCTGCTGCTCATTATGTTCGTCTGGCCGTGCTTCGTAGCCCACTTTTCGGGCTAGAAAGTTCGGGCTAGCACGGAGTGTGTGTGTGAGTGGGCTAGCTCTCGCTGGCCCCGCACGAAGTGGCGCTAAAGTGAACGCTTTTTGTTCCCTCATTTCGGTCCAGCAAATGGTTCGTTACATTGTTAGTTTGTTGGCGTTTGCAGTGCGGCAACTTTACAGCACTTTGTGGAAATTAAGTTTACGTTTCGGTGGCGGTGGTGGTGGCCAGCAAGTTGATGAAAGTAAGAATGTTTCGTCTCGGTGGACATTTTGTTATGATTACGAAACTGCTTTTCGGGAACGGTGTGCTTTTTTCCGTTCCCATTACGGTTCTTACAGCTTGCGCAGCCACGGTGAGGCGTAAGAAGATTGCGCCTGGACGAACGAAAGTGAGCAGACACACGGATGAACACGGGCTACGCCTGCATGCCAGTGGCCTTCCTGGAAGCGAAATCCAACGAAGTACACCGCATTCGTGTAGGTTTTTTTTACGGAGAACACGATGGTTTTTTTTGTGAATGGGAACAGAAAGAAAGCAAATTTAATCACTGGAAGCTGGATCATAGGTAGAAACATTAGTTGTATCATAAAAATACAAGAAGTTTGCAAATAAATATTTTTTTCTCCAGAAACATTTTTTTCCTCCAACAAATGACACTTGCTCTGATGCACAGCAACTAGACAGAAAAGGTAGACAGTAAACGTCACAATTCTTTTGGTAAACATTACATAACATTGGGCGTCCACAATCTCGTAGGCCATGAAGTGCACGCTACACTCGTTTCGGTTGACCTATTTAGTTTTTGTATCCCTGACCTTGTGCCCAGGAGTAATAAAAATCACACCGACATGATTGTAATTTGCATGGGAAATAAGAGCAGCAAATCGAATGGTCGTTTTATGACCGGAGACCCGGAGACACCACGTTACACGTTCAATTAGATTCGTCCGCCTGAAGTGCGCCGAAATGTTGGCAGCAACGATCGGACACGGCAATGATAAAATTACTGCCTTCGGTTTCGTTTGTGGTCATTTCAAGCGCCGCCAATCCTAGAGTCCTTACACGCGTGTGTGCCGGACGTAAAACCCGACCATTTGAAGCACGATTGTCCATTAATCGTATAGAGCCAACGTTTCGATAACAGAGTAGTACTCTAAGCCTACCGAAATATTAGGATTGGTAGAACAGAAGAGACCAAAATGAGAAAAAAAACGAAACAAAAACAAAACACACTCCATACATCAACGTCGCAGTAATGGTGGAACATAAAAATTGCACTGCAGCGGAAAAATAAAAACGGGCCAATTCGCAGCACGGTTCGCAGCTAAACACCGGGTGGGATGAATCGTAAAAATTCGTGCGCGTGTCGAACAGTGCGGCAGAGCTATCCGCCTGCCACATTGCAGGATCGAGGAAGATTAACCGTGGCTACAAATAACCTCTTGCTCCCGTTGCGGGAAGCTTATTGATCGTAATGCGAGATGTATTTTTCTCCGGTTCCGGTTCCCAAAAGTGGGAAGCTGTGCGCCCCGTTCCGGCCAACAATTGAACCTCTGATCCTGACTTAAGCCGCCACCGCTTGTCGTTTTGGGACGTCGAGGAGAGTCGTTATCATCCGGTTGGCAGGAGGTTTTTCCCGTTTGCGTGTCCACCGTACGCTCCGGTTTGTCGGGTTCATCGTTTGGTCGTTTTTGTTTTGTTGCTGCTTGAAGTAGGACATTAGAACGCAGCGGGTGCGGGTGGCAGATACTCAGATCAGGCGAAGCGTGTAAGCGCTAGTAAGCGGATTTTTATGTGCAAAGCTATAATCATTATTGAACCACCTGTTATCGGAAGCGATTCGTGCGGGTGCCGACCCGAATGCGGTGGATTCGATAGTGTGCGTTTTGCAGTTCGTTTTCCTCCGGTATGTTCGTGCAGTTTGCAGTAGAAACTGATGTACGTTTTTTTTTTATTCGTTTTCCACCATAGTAGCCATGTCTGATGTGGTTGGTCAAAGCGGTTGAATGGAATTGAAACGCGCAGCGATGGAAATAAAACTCGGCCATAAAAGGGGGAAATTATCGTTTTACTATCTATCGTTTTTCGATCAAGTCATTTTAAATTGTTCCTTCCGACCCCTCCTACTGGATGGCAGTGTGAACCGGGAATGGAGTGCTCGTCGGGTGGAATGGAATGTTTATGGATTCGGTAACAGGGAAACATTTCATTTCACTTTCTGCCAGTTTCAGGTTTCAAATTAAAAGTTTAATCGTATTATAAACCAAGATTATTTCATTATCCTTCATCATTTGTTGAACCGTAACATATTTTAGAAAAAAATTCAAGGAAAGTGAAATTTAGCATAATAATAATTAAACCCGTATCAACTTCTTGATAATACGCGGTTCACACAATCCTGGTTTCGAAGCGATGAGTTCAATATTCTTATCATAAAAAATGTTAAAAAAAGTCCTTAAACAACAATGGATAGTTGTTGACAGATAATCTCGTATAAAACATAGTGTTCCTTAGAAAGCTATTCGCTGTACGTTCAATATCAAATACAAAGAATTATGCTATTATTTAAAATAATACTGATGTTTCTAATTTAATTATTTTGGTTTAGCTTAACGTCAGCAAAATCTTACATGCGTCGAAGCATCTTTTTTCGAAGCAACGATATTTTTTTCCTTATTGGTTATTCTCTTAAGAACAAGTTCCCACCACATCGGCACGCTAAAATGCAATGTTTAATGTAAAACCTTCATGAGCTTAAGCATTTTTAGTATTCTTGGAAAAAAGGACAATCAGCCCAAAGAAGATCCAGCCCCATTATAGCTCCCGTGTTTCAATTAAACTAATTAAAGTACCCGAAAAAAAATATGTGCCGCGCCGGTTGCGGCAGTAAAATATTCATGTCGCAGTAAAAGGGCAATTAAACGTCATGCGGTTTGCTTGGTGTGTGTGTGTGTGTGTTTGTGCGTATGTATCTACAATTGTGGCACTATTAAGCGGGCAGCAGTGGATGGCCACTCCGGAGACACTTCTAGCACCGTCACACGCTCATTCATCATCTCCCATATGTTTCGCGTGTGCAACAAACTATGCTCATAAAACCGCTTTGTATGCATAAATGTATTTTTAGAGAGCGCGCGGGACGGTGCAAACGGTGGCCAGAAAACAGCAAGAAAACAGACATAACCTGCATGCGCGGAATAATATTATATTCAGGGTTGAGGTTTCCAGGGGTTTTTTTTATTCCTCCCACCTCCTCGCCCCCTTTGAGCGGTGCTGTTATTCTTGGGGCACAGAGCTTTTCCACCAACGCGGTGTGGTTGTAACGCGGCATGCGTTTTGTCGACGGTGCGGTGAAAAACTGGTGCGCACTGGGGCACCACCGCGGTGCATGATAGATCGCTGTAGGTGTCACGTTTTCCATAGCCGGCCATGCTGTATGCATATCGTTCGGTACCGGGGTGGGGAGGGGGCGGGTTGGGCAGTGGCATTCATTTGCAGACGAGTGGGCGATTGCATTTTCCTGACTTGATTAGCATTATGACATGACCATTTGTACGCGTCCCTGTCAGCAGCCCGCGTCGTGAGCAGCATGGCGGAAATGAAGCGACAAAATTTGGATTGGTTTAATTTGGGTGAAATTTATTAACACCATCGCGCGTGGTATGGAAAAGCGAAATTAATTACGACCATTAGCCACGGCACAGGCGATAGGTAGGAGGAACTTTGTGTTAGCTTAAGTGCGCTTTCAATGAGTATTCCGCTAGATGTCGCTCAGCAAGCCAGCTCATCAAGTATGCTCGTAGCAGTACGGCGATATGACCGGAAGATATGAAAATCGAGCTCGTCTGCATTTAATATGTATCGTTTCTGTACGGCACACGTTTTTCGCGAACTAGTGGTAGCGACATGGAGCCGATTCCAGTTGAGAAGCGAAACGATTTGAGAAATTAGACTACATTAATTCCGGTGGAATGATCATTCATTAATAGATGAGGCTAGCGTTTTGTCTCTCGAAAGACAAAACCAACGGTTTGATTAACAAAAATCAAGTGCGAGACAAAGAGCAACCTTGTTGGCATCAGTAACAAAATCACTTCTTACTAAAAACTGTCTTGATCGTAGCAGGCACGACCGGTGCACGCAAAGAAACCAGAAACACAAATCGGATGTAATTATCGCAGACCAGGCATCCGACTGCAGTCCGTCCAGTCCATAGCAACACGGGCATAGTGACCGTGCTGGGAACACCACTTAGCGAACCATGCGCCACCGGGATCTGGTTTGTGACAATTACTGTAACGTTCTACCGCCAAACCGAACCGAGCGCCCAGAGGGAAGCCTCCGCTGCTAGGTGTGGCTCATAAATAAGGGAAAACATTGACCAGATTGCAAAACACACGACGACGGCCGTAGCGCGGCAGAAATTAGTGCAGAAATCTTCTGTTTGCCATCCTCTTGCATCGGCCGGTGCTCCGGAGGATTACGTTACGAGGAGCGTGCGGCTTGGCTGCTTCAGCTCGTGGAATACCTCGAGCAAGTGGAGATTCGAGATCATCCCATCGCAGCGAGTGAAACACTTACCGCACACCACCCGGGCAAGCAGAGTGGTCGCAAACTTGCTGGCGGTTGCAGAGTGTGTGTGTGTGTGTATAAGTGTGCACCTTGGCGTGTCTTCCAACGTCGGAAGTCCGAGAGCAGTGGTTTGGTTCGGTTTCGAACTTCATCGGGTGTGCAAAATCGCAACCGGATACGGCCGGTACGGGCTCCGATCATCGTGCAAGTGTATATTCCGTATAAACAAATCGTCGTAATCGGGTGGCTACCCGGTTCCCGGGCCATCGTGTTCAACGCCGTCCGACCGACCGACTGGACCGGACTCCAGTGAAATAGGAGTCATCATTAAATAATAAATCTTTCCGCAGCGACTGGTGTTGCATTGGGGCGCTCAAGTGCCGTACCGGTAGTGTGCTGCTTCTTCTTGTTACGCGTAACGATTGGGACAAGTTTCGGGCTGTCCTGTTTATGAACCCGAGGCAACCCGTCCGCTTGCAGCTTGATTTTACGTCTGGTCGGGTGTGTGAAGCGTGTGAATAAGGATAATTGGTTTTTGCCCTCCCTTGCTCTCTTCTTTTCAATCCGCTTTGCTTCCTGCGAGCGTAAGGCTGTCGCTTGAGTGCTAGAGGATGGCAATATTTTCTGGTGCGGTGGTTTTGCTCATTGAATTATTCGCTAGGCCTGAGGTTGCCCTTGCTCGGCGCTATTAAACGGGTGCAACATTTTACGATTGACAAAGTGGAACATAGCCATACGTCGTGTAGCAATCGATGGACTTTGGTTGGCCCGTGAATTGCGTGGAATGGTTCAAGCTTGGATAATAGTTCTAGGACATAATGTTTGCAAGAATATATCTTTTCGTTACCTATGCTAGTAGAAAATTTTACAAAAAAAACACATTGCTTAAACTATGTTTAAAACCCTTTATGCAGATTGCATAACTTAAGGGGAAACGAACTAGACTGCTTTTACGAATTAGACAAACTATTTATTCATACATGCACCATCACTAGATGAAGGTAAGGTAACTCATTTTTTTTATGTAATTGAGCATTACCTGGGAAAAAATAATCAAAGGCCCCTAAAGGGATTGAATGTCTTCAATTGTTACAATGCAAAAAAAAATACGCTCAAAATATTATTAACTAATATCGTTTTCGTTTAAAATGCATTAAAAATCGACAAATAGACATTCTTTTCTGAGAGTTCGTTGAAAATTTTGCATAACACAATTCAATTCCTAATTGATCCTTAAAAAGCCACTTCAAATACACCATCAAGTAAATGCTCACTCGTGTTGTTGTGTATTTTTACACACAAGTAAACCTGACATTTCCCGGTACCCTGTCTCGGTTACCTGTGCATTCGGGCAAGAGGCGCCTTCATTACCCCCAGCAACGTAGCAGTACTCGTGTAATCCTTCAACGCGATCAGTAAATCACTTAAACTGCTGCTTTCATGTAAAACGGCTATTTATTTCCCGACCCGCATGTATCGTCGCCTCATGGCGGGAATGCAGCGTGTACGTGCTACTAATAGCCCGCATCGAGGTGCCGAGCGCCCTCTGGCGGCGAGATTGTGTTGAAACGTCAGGCGCGACATGCTTTTGATATCGCGCGCACTGTCACGCAAAAAGTCCGATAAATAACATTAATCACCGCATCGCATTGTGCCGGTATATTAACCGTTTCGATAATCGTTGGCTGTGTTTGTGCTTTTTTTTTGTTGTTTCTGCTGTCGACGTGATTTACTTGTTCCACCCGTCCCGTGCGCCGGTGTGAAAAACGGACAAAGATTGCATGCATCGTGACGATACAATTTGCGGGCCACTTACGAGAGCAAACAACGACAAAAAAAAAATAAATAAATAAAAACAAATCGGAAACGCCGATAACCTTTCCGGAGCGGGCGACGTTCATCAGCGTTAAGTGTTGCCCCCACGGGTCAGGCTTCGGAAAATTGGAATCCGGATTTTCCATCCATCAATCCCGGCCAATTTGTTGCCATTTTTGGGAGACGACGGGTAGCCGATGAGAGCATCATTTGCGTGCTGAAGTGCGAAACAAGCGCGCCTAAGGCACCGGGTTGATACGCACGATCATCTTCAGACCGGACCGTTCACAGTTGAACGTGAAACATCGTGAAGCGCTGAAACGCCACCGAAACGCCACTCGTCCGAGCGATTTCCGATGTTAATGCGCTTCGACCGCCGCAAACGGTTTCGCGTGCGTAAAGTTATGAACCCTGCAGCCGGATGCGTATGCCCGCCCGGCATACACGTGTCCACTAAATTGGCTTTTGTTCTACATTTTGTTGCCTGCACCATCGTTATGCACGTTTGCCCTGGCCGGTGGGAGCAGGAGCTGGCGCTAGAGAGCATGACAGCGATTTTTCTCCTTTTTGCTCGTTTTGCCCTGCCTTCTCGGCAACGGGGTTGCCATCCGGTGTGCGTAATGGGTCCGCGCCAGGCCGCGTCTGTCGTACTCCATTTCCGCCAGCGTATCCTGCGAGCGCGGCGTCTATGGACTGTGAATAATAATGCTATTTATGTGCCCGCATCATAAACATTATGTCAAGAGCGATATTTGTGCGTGGAATATTAATCCACGTTGTAGTGCTGTTCGGTTGTGTTGTTTTACGTATGTGTGTGTCAGAGAGAGCGAGAGAGAATGGTGTTTCGTGTTGATTGCCGTACAAACCGTCCTCGTCTCATCCCATACATCTTGCGAGGAAAGTATGTGCGTTTTGTGAGTTTTTTTTTAATTATTGCTCATACCAAATTTTCCGGCGACCGTGGGGTCGAACAGGAAATGTTTGACAAATTAAACATTTGTCAGCAGATTCCCTCGGTCGTGTTTCGACCCGCACGTTAATCCTTTACGTTGCGAGCGGGGAGAGTCGTTTCGATTTCGATCTACCAGCAATTAATTTGGATAATACGATGCGAGCAAATTAAACCGTTTGTATAAACGGTTTTTGCATTAGTTCATTAATTCTTTGATTGCACGAGTGTATGCACTGAAAAGAGGTCCATCCATTTGGTGATGATCTGATAGTTGGTCCGATTGGTGGTGATGATAGTTTGCACATGCATTTCGACAGTGATGAACACTGTTCGATAAAGGTAGTTGAATGCTTGCGAATAGATGATGCGTTTAAATTTAAAACATCTGTGAAGCATGAAAAAAGAAGGGAATAATAAATAACAAGAAATAAAAGGAATATTTTTTCAACTGCACACGTCGCATTTTGTAAAATGTCAAAAATTGAATCATGTTTTAAAATTTTCTATAGCATCGAACATCGAAAACAAAACAATCACAAAATCAGAACAATTCGATTATGTCCGAAGGCACTTCCCTCGCGGAGAAAGGGTGCTAAAGCAACAAAAAAAAAACAACTGAGCGAAATACGCTCCTTTGCATGATCTTCTTTCATCAACCCTTTTCATTCGAATGGAGATTGTCCCGCGGCTCTTCATTTTCATTGAGTGGTTTTTCGCCTGATTTCACCGCCGTCCGACACGCTCATGAACCAACCAGCGCGACAACGTAAAGGACGATGCAAGATGAAAGAAAAAAACACACACACACACATATACATACAAAAAATGCAAAACAAAAACCAAAGCCCACCGCGCAAAAGGATACCACGCGGAAACTACCTGCGGAGCAGCGGAAAACGAAAACGGTACCGGGCGGGTATAAAAAGGTAAAATGAGCTTTTTTACGGCTGAGCGAAAATGGAAATTTCGCGCTGGCTCGCTGGCTTAATGTTCACTTGGTGGGTCGGGTTGTTATATTTTTTTTGGTGTGTGCACTGTTTTTCCTACCGTGGAAACCGTTCGTATGACGCTATTTTTGAGCGTCCCCCAAAAGAAAAGTTTTGTACGCCACAAAAATCGAACTAGCCGGAAATTGTTTCCCTCCGAAAGGAAAGCCGCCCCAACCGCCAAGGGTGACGATTTTCTTGATTAGATTTCGCAACCATAAGGACGATCGGTGCGCCGATCGGCATTCGGGTGCTGCGATTATGGGTGAACAACAGAGACAACAACAAAAACGCTCTTCATGTTGTCCATTTTGCTTGGCGCTCAGTTTCAAATATGCGCGGCACGATGTGGTGGTAAAAAAACGACCCTTAAAATCGACCTACCTGTTTGGGAGGACGCGTCCGTGAGTATTAGCATTATACCTCGACAAATCTTCCTGTGTAGAAAAAAAAAACATCCACTTCTGTCCCATCTCACGTCCAGGACGAGCAGGTGCTTCCGGTCGGAAGTGGATGCTGTTTAAATTAAACAAATTGCCTCCGACCTACGGTAGGGCGGGACAAAC
The DNA here is from genome assembly GCA_000956215.1 of Anopheles farauti No. 4. Lineage (NCBI taxonomy): Eukaryota > Metazoa > Arthropoda > Insecta > Diptera > Culicidae > Anopheles > Anopheles farauti No. 4. The sequence goes on from JXWZ01000130.1 coordinate 9,266, forward strand.
TAGCACATTGGCTCAAAGTTACGCGCTGTTGCAGGGTTTGTCGCTGATTTATACACTCTTGCCGATGTCGTCGGCAACCCGTCGGCAAAGGGTTCCGGAACGGCCGCAGTAACGAGTTCCGGGAAATATTTCGGGAAAATCCCGTGCGTGTGGCTTTATCAACGTGCTGTCCCTGTTTATTTTTTCCCCGTTCATTTCCTCGGAACGAGACGGGATCGTTTGCAGCGTGCAAACGTTGGTCGCAGGAAGCATCTTCGGTACATAAATTTAGCCTGCTGCCTGTTGGGTGCTGGGGTCTTATTGCTTACGGTTCAGCGGAATTGTGTTTTCAAGCAGGCTAAATTGTTGACTGTTCATTTGGTGCGATAAATTTCCTGGAGTGTGCCCCGGATGTGGATGGAGGAAGGATTTCAATACATCTAGGGCATAGATAAAGCGAAGGAGAAGGCTGGTGTATGATTTGTATTGATTTTAATTGAGCAAATACTGTTTTGTGAGTTTGATGGTGAGTCTTTTCATGGATTAAAACAATCATGTACATATACTGGTTTATAATTCATTCGATAGTAGTCGAGAATATTGTATATTGTATAATTATCAATGCATTTTATACAATATAAAAAAAGCATTTCAAAAAGCCTTTCTGAAAGTTTTAGTTTTATTCGTACAGGATTATATTGCAGGATAGTATTATTTGTGGTATAAATAAGTATGTGATCTATAGATGGAAGAGAGAGAAAGAGAGAGAGAGAGAGTTTAAAGTTGTTGAATAAAGCAGTTTGTTGGTTCATTGGATATAACATAGTTGCAAGTGGTATTAAGCTCAGTAGCGGTTGATGTAGGTAAATGGTACATAAAGCACACTTTGCTTACCACTTTCGCCCAACAATATCACCTTCATTCCATGAACTTTACGTAAGGGTAACTGCTCAATCGGGCGCGTAACAACCCTATTTTGAAGCGGTAACACGACAGCTGGACCGAAAATTGCAAACCATCCCGAAACAAACAACATTGCTGGCGCTCTTCAACACCCTTGACCTAAGACAACCGGCGGACTTCCAATCGCCCGGATTTAGTTCGGCGGATGGGAACGTTTGAACGTGGGTACGAAAATTTGCTCGGCACGCGGTGCGTCAAAATCTCTGGCCCGCCCCGGCGTTAACGAAATTTTCGCACAATTTGCAGATTTTTGCTGCTGTTTCCCGCGTCGTTCCCTTGGTTTGTTTGCACTTTTTGTTTTCGCAGTTCCGTCGGCCACGGGTGGGCCGAATGCTTAGCCGTCGACATCGCCAATATTTGCTCGCAGTGGAAATTGGAAAAGTTTGCCCGAATACGGGGGACACGGTGTGACATTGTGGTATCATGATTAAACTTTCGCTTCACCATCAAAGTGTCGAGAAATGTCGGGCCC
>JXWZ01000132.1:0-35535 GCA_000956215.1 Anopheles farauti No. 4
AACACACACACACACACACACACACACACACACACACACGCACACACACACACACACACACTCGCTTTTTCGTTCTTGTTCTCTCTCTCTCTCTATCTCTTTCTCTCTGTCTCTCTCTCTTTCTCTTTCGCTGATGCAATAAACTTTGAACAATCGTAATTAAATGCAACAACAACGATGCGTCAAGAAGTAGATAAAAATTGCTCGGTCTGCCGAGCAAATCCCGTCATCGTCGTCGTTGCCGTCGCCCTCGTCGTCGTTGCTGTCGCGCCAACCTATCCTTGACCTATAATGCAGCGCGTCCAACCGTTTCGTCAGCAGTACGTAGAATGGCTGCAGAAAACGCAAGGAAGGTCACGATTCGCTTTGATCGGCATTCTCGAATCCAACACACCACCAGCTGCGATGATATAAAGACACACCGGTTAAGCCCGCACGGCGTCGTTGCTCGCGCTAGATCGCTTTGTGACGATAAAAATAAACTCCTGTCCACTGGTCGGCCAGATTCACAAACACCTCCCGCACGAGTGGGTCATGTTTTTCGGTGCTTTGGTGTAGTTTTATTTTTGATCAAGTAGAAATCGTACCGGTGGTAGTGGGGCACTGCTACATACAGGGTTTACATGGTTTTAGTTTGACAGTAGTGAAATGATCGGAAATCATATAGCAAAATTGGAATTGTCTATAAGATTAACTGGCAATGTCTACAATATTTTGAGCTTAGCTATACGATTATTGAACTTTTTCACACGACTACTGAACATGTCTGTTAAATCCGTGGAAACCCTGTAATGTGGTACAAAAGATTTCAACAATTTCCACTGAGGTGTCAGAGACAGTAGAATATTGGTATAGGTGAATCAAGAATGTGGTCCGAAAAAATCCTCGTCATATGTGTGCGTATTGGCTTAGACGCTGAACGAAGTAGGCATTGCGAAAGAAAGTAAATATCGGAATTGTTGCCAAATCGCCTCTGTCGATTGCCGTAGGTCCCTTCTGTAGGGGTTGTTGTTTTGAAGTATCCCCATACACACACACACGCACACAGCCTTTGTCTTTTCAACGTTAGGGGCGCATGTGCCATTGGATTGAGGGTGATGTTTTGGTCAGTCTGATGTCGTAAACAGTGCCGTGAGGTGTAATTTGTGTTCTACATTCCAACCCTACTGAAAAAGTGGTGTTGCCGCAAACCGGAATGGAAGGTGGCTTCCGGAGCATAATGCACTTGAGCTATCGAGATTTCCGGTCCGTGCCGGAGGAACTGCGGACCAGCGGTAAGGACGAGATTGATGAGATCTACCTGAAGGAGAATCTGATCGTTTCGCTGCCTGACTGGTTCTTCGTGGAGATGACCCATCTACGGTTTCTGTGTGTCGCCGGCAACATGATCGAATCCATCCCGGCACAGATCGGACAGTTGGAGTGTCTGGAAACGCTCGATCTGTCGGAGAACGCGTTGCAACGTTTGCCCCCGACGGTGGGCATGTTGAAGAGGCTCACCAAACTGCTGCTGAACGAGAACTGCTTGACTCATCTACCAGCAGGTGCTGTATTATTTACCGATGTAGATCTTTGTTACACGTGGCAACTACTCATCGCTTGACAATCGTTACAGAAATCGGTCACTTGCGCAAGCTGGAGGTGCTAGAAGTTCGCAAAAATCGACTTACAAACATTCCAATCCAACTGTCCCGGTGCGTCGCGCTGGAAGATCTACACGTGGACGACAACCCCGGGCTTGTGTCCATACCGACGCGTCTCTTCAACCTGCCCGCCCTCACCTACGTATCCGCTGAAGGATGCAACCTGTTCCAGCTGCCATTTTTCATCAACACCTCCACACTGCGCTTCGTGCGGGTCTTCAGTCACAATCACTGCCTAACGCACTGCCCACTGGCGTTGAAACGATTCGCTCAGCACGATTACGTTGCGGTGGAGGAGCGACAGCAGCGCATCAGAAACCCTTCCTGCTACCGGCAGGTTCAGTGCCGTGCCGTACCGTACAAACTTAACCTTCCCGGGGAGCTGAGCCAGCTCAGCGATCGTAGCGGTGGCGGTGCGAATGTCAGACCGAACTCACTCTTGGAGGAAGCACTGCGCACTCTTGCCAGGAGTGGTATACGGCTGGAGGTTCTGGAGCAGCTCCGTTTACCGGAGTGTCTTACGCACCGTTTGCTCCATGGTCCAGTCGCTTACTGCGCAAGTGTGCCGTGTGGGAAGGAAATATTCAGTGCAGCTGTACTCGCGCTAGTGCAAAGGTGAGTACCTGCGCGTAAGGCACCATGCGCCTCCACTGACACGTAGACAGTGCCGAGCCAACTTCTTGCGAGTTTTTACTTTTTTTTCTTTCGGTGTCATGACCTACACGATCAACTTTTCCGGATGTTACCGGCTCAGTTTACTGTTTATACAACTATAGCTAATTAGATACTCCTCGCCAGGAGAAGAAGCTCCCCAAAGTTCCCAATATCCCGCCTGCTGAACCATTAGGCGTTTGTTAAGATATTTGTTAGTATTCTTCGCAAAAGTCCCCGCAAAAAAAAAACACAATTTTCGGTACAAAGGTAACCTTATTTGGAGAGTAGAGCAACAATCGTATTTACATTTTTTTTAAATGACAGTTGGTGCCAAAGAAAGCAGTGCTGCCAGATGTTTAAAAAATCAAAACAATTAATCATAACGTCTGGTATCAAAACGCGCGCGAACTAATTCGTACGCCTAATGGCACATGTCAGCATGCGTTGAACCAATCAAACATTTCTCCAAAGTTTGACCCATTCGCTCGCAGTGGACACACCTCAGGTTTCTTATCATTTGTTGTCAAACGATATCTTATCACGCGCGCAAAACCGCTCGGAAGAATGGTTCGACACATACTGGTGATGGTTGTTAATTAGTTTGCCTGTATCACTTGTGGTTTTATTTTCAGAAGGGAGTACGCACTAAACTTCGTACTGAGCGTGCTGTTCTGCTCGAAGCTGTGTGCGGACCGTTGGTTCCAGTACAACTGCGACCGGTACGAGGAGCTCCCGTGGGAGGTGGTTGCCTGATCTCCCTCTCACTGTGTTTTTCTTCGCATAAGCTTCACATTCACGATGGTAAGCTTACAGTCGCGACTGTGAAAGAATAGGGAGAATTTACTATTAGTTTAAGGAACATCCAAATCGAAAGAAGAAAATTGCACCGCTTACCTCACTGTGGATGGCAATTACACCGTCCTCGGCGTCGGTACGGATCGAAATCGACGCGTAACCGTTCGGTTCCACAACCACCTGCAGCCCGGTACAGGTTTGGCCTTCCTTTGCGCCGGAAATCACGTCACAGTAGATGCCCGCCGGTAGTCCCGTCTGCAGGATAACGTTCATGTCGAACGGTTCGAGATTGAACGCCACAAAGCCGACGTTACCGCGAGCGAATGCGATCTGGTTGTTTCCATTGTCCCACCAGTGCTGGAGCGGCGTTCCCCATGCCACGTTGCGGAAGTGGATCATGCTGTAGATCTGCCGCCAGCGGTGCTCACAAATCCATCCACCGCCGCACGTCTTGTCCGGGTTGATGATGGGCGACAGCAGATTGCCCTGCGCGTCCGCCGGTGGGCCCTGGTCGAAGCTGGTGAACGCGAACGAGCTCATGATGCGCAGCTGCCCGTACGGGAAGGCTGCCGCAAACGCGGTCGCCATCTTGTACGGTCGGGGGTCTTTGTGCGTTAGGATGCCATCGTGGCCGCGCTGGTTGTCGTGGTTGTCGACGAACACGAACGCATCGCGAGTGGACAGTAGACCCCAAGCCTCACCGAAGTTGGACAGCCACAGGAGTGCGTCGCCTCCGCTGAACGCACGGCCTATGTAGTGCGAGAACATAAACTCGGTGACGGTGCCGAGGTGGATGTACTCGTACTTGCGGACCGCCTCGTGCGCTCCCATATCGATCACCTCCTGCGCCAGGAAGGCACGCGAACCGGGCCAGAAGCCGTACGCCGTGTTGAGGTTATTCAGACGTCCGAAGATCACCTCCAGATCTCCCGGCCACATGTGTTTGGCCGCGTCCACCCGGAACCCGGCAACGCCGAGCTCGATCAGGTGGTTCAGGAAGTCGACGACGCGGTCCCGCACCCAGGGCACGGCCTGGTTCAGATCGTGCAGGCCAACCAGCTCGCAGTTCCGGATCTCCGCCGCATTGTTCCAGTCGTTGATTCCACACGGTGTGTTGAAGTCCGGCCATCCGAACGGTACGGCCGGGAACTGACGGTCGGATGGGATGGCCGTAGAGCCGCCGGTACCAATGGCTGGCTCCACCGGTTGCGTCGCCCCCATATGGTTGATGATGATGTCCACGTACAGCCGGACGCCGACCGCATTACAACGGCGCGACATGTCCGCAAACTCGGCCTCCGTGCCGGAGCGTGTGTCGAGCTTGTACGAGATCGGCTGGTAGCGTTCCCACCACGGACGCGTCCCGTCCGCATTGCGGATAACAATGTTCTCGTTGACCGGCGACAGCTGCACACCACCGTACCCTTTCGGGCCGAGGAACCGCTCGCACTCGTCCGCAATGTCGCTCCACTTCCACTCGAACAGATGGACGATGGTGCTGTGACCCTGGGCGAAGTGTGGATCGTGCTGACCGACCGCCACCGACACGAGCTGTGCCACCAGCAGCAGCAACGACACGGTGGATCCTTGCATTTTCGGTATAAAAAATACGGGCTTTGCTTGAGGTTAACAACACCCTAAGACTAAGGGGCACTGTACCGAGACACAGTAGGATGCTACCGTTTTATAGCTTCCGAAACGGGCAAATCAGTTGATGGGAAAGCAATGTTTCGCGGGGTTGATTGTTTTATCGATGCTACACGCGAACATGATACGGGTACTGATAGCACATCGCGCTGTGTTCAATATGTAACCGCGGCGAGCTTCTTGTTCGACAAGAAGACGGTTGAGTTTGAGATTAGTTATCTGGTTTGGTATTACTTTCGTAAAGTCTCTGGTCGATATTTGTGGATGGAATGACTATAATATAAATACTCATTTTCGTACTCGTTTCCTAGTTTTAAAAGGGATAAATTTCAAGATTTTATAACAGGTCGGCGGGAGAACGATTGCGTTGATTTGCATGCATGCTAGAACAACTGCAAGAACAACAAAAGCAACCAGTAAGAAACTCCAAGCGTGGCTATACGTTGTATTGGTTGATTTATTCTAAATTTTATATTTTATATTCATATGCTTTATTGTAGAGCAGTATGTACCAGCATGGTCCCTTCAAACACATTCAATGTTCTAAATACGTGATAATATTGTTTGAATAACTCATGGAATCAATAAAATTTATAGAATATCACAATAAAAATTGGAATACACCAAAAGAAAAATACATACCATTTAAAACACCTGTAGCATAACATTTTCGGATGAAAAATATGAATTTTGTACTAAATAGATTTGCGCCTTCCGCACCACTTGACGAGCAGATGTTTCTCTCACGCTGGCGTTTTATTCGAGCAATTTCAATTTGTTCGAGGAGCTTCGAACATTTCAGCCACTGTTGGCAACACTGCAGAAGCGTGTACATACGCTCCTGCGCCCTCTGCCGATGATTGCATAAACTATACGTTTTTAGAGCTTAGAAATACATAGAAAACGATTTCGCAATGTATATTTATTTCATAATCTTTTGTATAGCCTTAATTTTATAAAAAATACGAACTTTTCATGGAGTTTATAAACGGTGCTTTTGAACAACTCTTTCTCATTTGACAGCCATCACCAATCCGCGTGTACGTGTGCGCTCGTGATTGAAGATGTGTGCGTGAGTGAAAAAGGAAGCAAAGCGGTGTGTTTGTATCGTGTTTTCAGTCGAACTGAAGCGAAAAAGCGACATCCGCTTCTGTTTATCGATTTTTCACGCCTTTTAACGCCAAAACTGGAAGTGCTGGTGACGGCGAGAGTGTAGAAACCAACGTTCCGGCGCATTTCCACCGGTGGAAATGGTCTCACAAAAATCGCTGCGAGGTAGCGCTGCCGAAAGCGGGAAAGAAAACAAAGCAAACACGGCGTCACCAGCGGGTGACGGCAGCACTGGTGCCGGGTCTGCTGCTTCCAAACAACAAACAACGAAGGATGCGCAGGTAGTGGGACTGGATGGTGTAAGTTCCAGTGCGGCCGGCTCACCGGATGCGAGTGGTGGAGAGGTAAGTGGGTGGTGTGTAAAGTTGTGTTTCCCGTGCATTCCACTTAACCGCGTTCCGTGTTTTCGTAGGGCGGCAAGGATGAGCTCGTCATCGGTGAAGAGTATATGGTACAGCGGCAGGACGGTTCGTGGCACCCGGCACAGTTGATTCAGTCGCGCCCGAACCCATCCGATCCGAAACAGCTTGAGTATTACATCCATTATGAAGGGCTCAACCGGCGGCTGGATCAGTGGGTGACGAGGGATCGAATATCGAGCGATGGCATGACGGGTACCAGCCCTACCGGTGACCGTATGTCCACCACCGTGCCCATTCCAGCCAGCGCATCCGGCGAGGTCGGCGGAACGGTGCGGAAAAGCCCGCTCGGATCAAACACCGCAAACGCGAAAGAGCGTCTTGGGGGTTTGAAGCCGGGTTCGAAGGAAGCCGGTGCATTGCTGGCGACTGGCGGAAGCGATCTCATTGGTTCTAGCCTAGACGGCACGGATACGGAGCGGAAAATCACGCGCAACCAGAAACGCCGGCACGATGAGATCAATCATGTGCAGAAAACGTACGCCGATATGGATCCGACGACGGCCGCACTCGAGAAGGAGCACGAGGCGATCACGAAGGTGAAGTACATCGACAAACTGCGCATCGGCAAGTTCGAGATTGATACGTGGTACTTTTCACCGTACCCGGAGGAGTACGGTAAGGTCGGCACGATGTACGTATGCGAGTACTGTCTGCGATACATGCGGCTGGCGAAAACGTTAAAGGAGCATAAAGCCGTCTGCACTCGGCGCCAACCGCCCGGCAACGAAATCTACCGCAAAGGCACACTGTCCATCTTTGAGATTGATGGTAAAGATCATCGCTTCTACTGCCAGACGCTCTGTCTGATGGCGAAGCTGTTTCTCGACCACAAGACACTCTACTACGACGTGGATCCGTTCTATTTCTACGTGCTGTGCGAGATCGACCGCGAAGGGCAGCACATTGTGGGGTACTTTTCGAAGGAGAAAGAATCGCCCGAGGGTAACAACGTCGCGTGCATACTGATACTGCCGCCGTACCAGCGCAAGGGCTACGGGAAGCTGCTGATAGCGTTCAGCTATGAGTTGTCGCGCCGGGAAGGCATCATCGGCAGCCCGGAGAAACCGCTCTCCGATCTCGGGAAGCTCAGCTACCGGAGCTACTGGGCGTACACGCTGCTGAAGCTGATCAAGGAGTACCGAACGACGACGATCAAGGATCTGAGCGAGCTGTCCGGCATCACGACGGACGACATCATCTGCACGTTGCAGTCGATGAACATGGTGAAGTACTGGAAGGGTGATCACGTGATCTGCGTGACGATGAAGCTGATCCAGGAGCACCTGCAGATGCCACAGTTCAAGAAGCCGAAGCTGATGGTGGACCCGGCGTACCTCAAGTGGACGCCCCAGAAGCGCAACAATCCGGCCAAGCAGATCAAGAAGAATTAGATGGCGGAATGAGTGTTTGGGGCGTGCGGGTGGTGTTAGGTTATACTTATATCTTCGGACAGTCAAATGTGCAAATGCAAATGGTAAAAGAACAGCAGGAATTGACGAGTTATTGTCGTATTCATCTTACCGCATGTATCACAATCTGGTACGATGTTACCCCGTTTTTGCCAAATCCCAAATCAATAGACATGGAGAATTTGCTTACACAAATGTTTAGTTCTGAATAAGCTCGATTGCTTTTAGAATGCAACCGGAAGACTGGATTGATTTTAAACCGATGTATGTCATTTGATTTTCTGCAACATTGAATGCATTTGATGGATTTGAATTTTCATATGTATAAACCTTGCCTTCTGACAGATGCCAAAGAGTCGGTAAAGGAAAATAAAAACAAAAACATAACCCAGATCTTCGCGCAACGCAGCCGGCATTTTCTGAGACACATTTTCATTTCCATTGCACCAAATTGCAGTGAAGAAAAGTAGTTGATGCTGTTCCGGAACGCTGTATCAACCGCTTTGTGTCGAAGTTTCGTTAAAAGTGGTCCTCACCTACCCCGCACCGTGCGTACAATGGCAACACTGCAGGATGTGGTCGGTAAGCTGAACGAATTCGCACCGGAAAATCTGGCGGAAAAGTGGGACAATGTTGGTTTGTTGGTGGAACCGAGAAGCATTGCCAGGTGCGTACAAAATAGACAAGAAAAATAGGAACAGATTCATATGGCTACGTTTGATGGTTTTGTTCTAGCTCTATAACGAACATACTGCTGGCGAACGATCTGACGGAAGCGGTCGTACGGGAAGCACAGGAGAGGGGTGCACAGATGATTATCTCCTACCATCCGCCAATTTTTGCACCGCTCAAACGGCTCACGCAAGCCGCCTGGAAGGAACGCATCGTGATCGACTGCATTCGGAGCGATATTGCGATCTACTCTCCGCACACGGCCTGGGACAATGTGAGCGGTGGGGTGAACGATTGGCTGGCGGACTCACTGCCACATGTCAGCTCCCGACCCGTTCTGGAGAATCCGATCAATCCGGCGTACGGTGCCGGACGGATTTGCGAGGTTAAGGGTGATCCCCTTTCGGAGCGCGATGCGGCCCAACTCATTGCAAAGCATACGGGCGTGGAAAGTGCCGTCGCTAGCTTTGGTTCCGGTGGGGAGCAGCGCAAGATTCGTACGTACGCCGTTTGTGCTGGTTCGGGTGCGAGCGTGCTGAAGGGTGTTAAGGCGGATATGTACATTACGGGTGAGATGTCCCACCACGAGGTACTGGAGGCGACCAGCAATGGGACATGTGTGGTCCTGCTTGGTCACAGCAACTCGGAACGCGGTTATTTGAGCGTTTTTAGAAACATCTTGAGCGAACGGCTTAAGAACCAGGTAGCGGTTCATGTTTCTAGCAACGATCGAGAGCCGATGCAGCTGGTATTGCGAGAGGAAGCAAAGTAGGCTTTGATACAGAATTATCGTATTGTAAAGCAATATCCTAAATAAATATTTTTTTACTGAAGTTCTACTTCAATAATTCAAATAAATAATGTGTTATATTTTATTACTTACTATAATAATCATCCAAACATTTCATCCACTGGTGATAATGTGTTCAACCACATCGCTGAAAGTACGAAAAATTCCATTCACAGCAGGGCGGTTTTGTTCGGTGTACATTTCCGGTTGATACTTTCCCGTCTCTACCAGGTAGCCCTTCATTCCGATGCGCATCGCACCGAGACAATCATCATTTGGATCCTTTCAAGAGGGATGAAATTACAGGCAAAGACAAATTCATCAAATGAGAGTATTCTTCATGCAAAGGAATGTCTCGCGCCTTACATCACCGATCATGACACATTCCTCAACACGTACGCCCTCTGGCAAGGCCGAACGGAAGAAGTATTCGTTCGGCTTTCCAATGCACACCGCCTTTACGCCTGTACTATACTCGAGCCCCTTCACAAAACAGCCAGGACCAAGGGCTATGCCATCTTTCGCTTTATAGTAGCGTCCCTCGTGGATAGCCACCAGCTGAACGTTTCCTCCGGTACGGTTCTGGTGCAATACACGGAATGCTTCGTTGAGATGCTCGTAACAAAACTTGTCCGGCGCAAGACCAACCACTACCGAATCGATTGCACGCTCTGCGTCATTTGGTGGCATATCAGTACGGGCATCGTTCGTCAGCAGATAGTACGGATTAAGCTTATTTTTGCGCACGTAATCTGCTGCCGCTCCGAGCGAACCGTATATTTCGCCACGCTCCAATTCGAAGCCAATCTTTCGGAGTCTTTCGAAAAGTGATCCGACACTTTCTTTCGTCGTGTTGGTAACAAATTTCACTTTAACGCCATGCTGGCGTAATCTGAGGAAGAAAAAAAGGAACATTAAGTTGCAAAATTTTTAAATAAAACAAAGTTTAAACCTCTTCAGCGCCTCGACAGAACCATCCGTTGGCTGATCATCCACATGTAGTGTTCCACTTAGATCGATTAACGCCAATTTCACACTTCGATTTTCCATGCTGTACTTTGTTCCATGCGTTAAAACGCCAGCGTATGCGGTTGAATTAGCAATACCAGCGATTCGATGGTAGAGAAACAAGTTTTTGGGGATTGTTATCATTTCAAAAACATTGTTTACATCACTAGAGTCGCCCAACCTGTAAAAGCTTCTCGAAAAGGCGTCTGTCGTCGTTTGTGGACCCTAGCCTGATTTGTTGCAACCATACCAGAACATTTGCTACGAACTCAGCAGTTCAATTTGATAAACATTACACCCCTTTATGTTTTCTCTCATCGATCTATTGTTATGTTGCATAGAGCGGGAAACAAAAGAATCCGCTAATATTAATCCGGTACATTTCATAACCTTGGTCAAACCAAACAAATGGTGACGACAGTAAAATAAAACTGGTTTGAATTGGGTAAAACTGAAGTTCACAACGTGACAATCTTCGGAATCGAACTCGCTTCGCACTTTTAAACTATATATAATAAACAGTCAAATTGGTCTTCTAGAGGTATGAACTTTGTCCATTGGGTACATTTACGGCGGGGTAGAGCACCCCTTCAGACCCACTAGCTAACGCTTGTTAACCGTTCAGTGCCAAAGGAGTTCGATATTTTTAACCCTTCGATCGTGAACAGTTGTACCCATATCGATATTTTTGTGTTTTTCCTCTACTGTCTGTCAGTCGCGTATTAACAAACACACGCACGCACGTACACACTGCAAAGAAAACTCGATACTGGTGGACGTGCGCGTGCTGTTGTTCTTCGCTCTGTATGTTGTATTCCGTGGAAAAATCGCCGTGCATGTTACCGTGAAAATCGTGCAGAAAGCGTGAACAAACGTGCAAAAACAAGTGTACCGGGAGTGTTGATGGTGTCCATTGTACAGTTTTTGGTGAGCATTGGTTGTATGTTTTCACGCGTGCTCAAGCGACACAAGACGCGCGACCTGTGGTGGGGGTGGGTGCATTAGAAAGAAAGGAGGGCTCACGACAATGTCACGCACATGGAAACGGAAGAAAAGCACAGTTGCATTTTTCATTTTCGGAACAGAAAAAGGTGTATGTTTGTGTGTGTACGGGTGTATGTTTGATGCGGATTGATTCTCATCCTGCATGCTAATGTGAGATGACGGGCTTATGAATATAGTTTCTATTGTGCGCAAGAGCGCACACTGTTATGTGTATCACCGACCCTCTTGTCCGCTTGTTGTTGGTGGAACGTGCTTCTTCATGCTCATGCAGGAAAATATCAAAATGTTTTAGATGAAATTAACTCCGTCAAAAGCCGTCGTGAAAATTGGTGATTTCCATACCGCTAACGAACCGCAACAGCTGAAGCAAGCCATGGAATCCTCCTGCACAATCGTGCTGCGTCATGTTTCACAGTGGTGCGACAAATAAGCGTGTTTCTTTCCTACCCTTCTTTCCTGGAAAACGGACGAAAACCCCGAACCAAAAGCGAGGGCGACCATTTTCATTCGAGCGTCGCGAAGGGTCGACGAGAGGGAGATTTTCCGAGATTTTCGACGCCGCCGTGTGTGTTGTCTCAAAAAATCATCTCCCCCGCCAACCGCTGCCTTGCATGTTTCCCTGCCGACGCGCGGGTTGCCCCGTTTCATGTTTTTATTCCACACATCTATCACGCAAACACACGCACACGCGCGTCCCAAAAGGGCGTGTGTATGTGGACGCGGACACAACAGCAGGAGGCTGTGCTGTCGCGCAGTGGAAGTATCCTTTTCCCGAAACAAACGCATCACACACATCTCCTTCATTCGTGTACATATATAAATATGTGTGTGTACGTTTTTTGATGACGACTACGGAATACCTTCCAGCACAAACACAAACGGATGTAGGCCTCTTAATTTTTCCACTCTGGAAACTGTGTCTTATTAAAAAGAAATAAAACAAACAACGTAATTTAATCGCTATCCTTCATGTGACCGAACCCTTCCCAAAGGTGTATTTGTGTGTGTATGTGTGTGTCCAATATAGGATATTACCTGCTGCTAAAGGATGGAACGGGTCATTTCCCCCAGGTTCCGGCACGACAAAGAGCGAGCCGGGAGCGCATTTTCCGGTCAGCAAAAGGTGCGACACACGAGCCAGCAAACCTAAACATTTTCATCTCCGGGCTTAACGCACGCATCGATTATGTGGCTGGCGTTCGGTGGGGGTAACAAAAAATGGGAGGAAAACGGCACTGGGAATCGAACAATTCTCATTTCCCGACGCACACTTAAATACCACACGGGAAAATAAACAACGCTCGGGGCAGGGAAAACCCCCAATGCGCCCAACCTAATTCGTTGTGTTTGCCATTTGCTGCACACACACACACACACGCGCGCACGCTCGCTGGCACACATCTTCATGTTGGTGGAGTTCTAGGCTACGAGAGAACCACACACAAAAAAATGGATAATGAGCAAATAAATGTGGAATAAAATAGAACGGAAAAAAACATACACACAATAATCACCTTCATACAGAGACACACATTAGTCGCGTGTTTCCGGGTGAAATAAAAAAACATACACACACACACCCGATAAAAAATGAAACAAATTTGTTGTGCGAGAGGTTTTCCACGGGAATGCAAATTTCACTCCCACCAAAACACGAACAAAAAAACAAGCCACCCCCTCTCACGGCAGCCAGCGCTTCATTGGCGCATACAAAGTGTCCGCATGTGGAAATAGCGTGTTCCGTTTTCGTGTCTTTTTTTTTGTTGGTTGCTCTCGAAGCAAAAAGGCCCCACTTTGAGGGCCCCGATTTCCGGTGGCGACTGCGATGTGGAAAAGGGCAACCGTGTGCCAGAAATCAATTCACAGCGTCGCTGGTGTGCTGGTGTTGCTGCTTGGGTTCCTTCCTTGCTTTTATTTACAATTTTTTTTTCTTACATATTTAATATTTTCTCCCGTTTTTTCGTTCTCGTTTTAGCGCTTAAACGGTTCGGTGGAAATTGTACGTTTGATTGTTCGCGCGGAAGAAAACACCACCGTCTGAGTGAGCGGCGAAAAGCGGTGGCGGTCCACGCGCACGCACACAGCCAAAGCACACCCGGTTTTGTGCATCCTTTCTCCAGCATCGAAGCGGGCTTCGACATCGTCGTCGGGAAAGACGGTGTGCAGTTTTGCTACCGTTGCCCGATTGTTGCATTTACCGCAGCGTGTGTGTTTGTGTGTGTGCATGTTATTATTGTTGCGGTGGAAAATTCAATTCCAGACCCCCTTGCCCTGGTTTGGACCGGTTTCCATCCCGCATCACCCCGTTCCGGTGCGTGCGTGAGTGAGTGTGAGTGAAGCGAGAGGGAAATATGGTTCGCGTGCATTGATCTTTCTCTACTCGGTTGGCGGTGCGGTCCGAAGCCGACATAAAAAAAAGCAAAAAGAAATCCGAGGTGTTGTTTAAATGTTCCCCAAACCGTGCCACTAGTTGTGAGGGGGTGTTCCTCCCGTGTCCTGCCGTGTGCGTGTTCCGGAAGGGGCACGAAAAAAGAGCATTTGCAAGCGGATAATAATCGTCCGTGGGAAATTGCAACCCACCGTACGGGTAGCGACTCCCCAATCCCCCTCCACACCCACCCAATGCCCGACGGTGGCGACGCGAGCGGGGAAAAGGATTAATCCATCATCAATTTTCCTACCCCTACCAACGTCATTCCCCTTCCACCTCCGACACCAACGGAGTGGTGTGGTGTGTGTGTGCATGTGCGTGTGGTGCAGTAAATAAAATTGCACAATAATAATCGACCGGAAGCGGGAGCCGTCGCCGGGACCACGACCGGTACCGGAAGGAGTGGGAGCGGGGCGACGCAATGGCGGTTGCATCGCCGGCAGGATGCACCAGTCACACCCGGCCCGTTGGCTGCTGGTGGTGGCGTGCTGCAACGGTGCTGCTGATAATTAGCTGTTTATATAATACGCCCGTCGTTGAAGGTAAGTGAAAAACAAAAATCCCAGCGTCCCCTTCCTTTCCCTTCTATTTGCCGTCCCCAATACCGGTGGAGGTTTGTTATGACCGGCACGTTTGTTCTGATATTCATGTGGATGACTTCGTCCGATTTTTTTTGCGTGCGACTTCAGCATTATTCGACTGTTTATTAGCTTATTTATCTGTGCTGTGCGAGAAGTCTATGAGGTTAACGAGGACAAATCAGAGGACTTTTTCCGGTACAATTTTTGGTAGAATTAGTTGTATTTCAATGTCGATTTTATCGACAAAAACGTCACGTAAGAAAGTTCTACCCTGTGGCGGAAAGCTTTAAGACGTGTAACTAAATTGTGTTTTGAACACGGAAAGTAGTATAAAATATTACGATTTGGAGAAAGTATATGTGCATGTTTTACAAGACTTGAACAAAGAATTAATTCGTAATCATTTGTTCACATTTATTAAATCAATATATTTTGGCATATTTGCTATGTTCTAAATTTTTTAGCCATGTTTTGCTATAAATCAATACTGACGTTAAATAATGCGAGCGGCTAAATGTATGTGATAAAGGCGTCAGAAAGGATTTGCGGAAAGCTCTACTAACTTTTCAATTTTAAAGAAATTTTATCATCTACTTTCAAACTCTGTGAAGAAATGATGGTTTAAATTCGGAATGATTTGATTTCGAATAATATTTTCATTTTGTTATTGTCTGTCTTGAGCACTGCACGACTGCCCTTTGTTGAGGACCTGACGATGTTATTTTTTCAGTTTTTTGAGTAATTTTTCATCCAAACATTTCGCTTCTTTCAATGACTTTTTGGTGATTAAATGTTTTCGTCAGATGATTGAATATCTCTTGCTTTTTTAGCGCTTTCAGCGTAACGCAGTTAGATTTGCGGTGTATTGGGGTTTGGTTTACTCCCCCATCAGGTTATATTCACCAAGATGATTTAAAGCTCGAATTTTAGTGCAGATTGCATATTTTCAGGTGTTTCATACGAAAAAAATGATAAAATAAAACTTGTTTAAACAAATTTCGGGTTCCGTTTGATACTTTCACAACAGTATCGGTTCTCGTGTCAAACGTTTACGAACGAAAACAATCGATCGTTTGTCCGTGCGCTTCCGTGTTTGGAGCAGTCGTCACGCGATCACGGGACCACCGTTCTTCGTACTCCGGGGGAAATCCTTCTCTCGATCCGTGTTTGGTGCGCCTCCGTCACAGGATTCCGTGTGCTGGTCGTCGTGGTGCAGTCGTGTGCGTGCGTGTCGAACGCGCCCAAATCGGTTTGCAATCGACCGCTTGCCGTCCACCACGCTGGTGTTTGTGTGCGCCACAGCACACGAAACCCGGTTCGGGTTCGAAAGGGGAGGGGGGGGGGAGTGTTGTGTCATCCTGCTGAAAATTTCAATGAATTTCCACCGGCCACCTTACCCGGCCTTTCGCGTTTTCCGCTCCACGGGTGACGGTGTCTTACTCTCGCGGCATGAAATATTCATGCCTCACGTTTCACGCTCTCTCCCGCTCCCGTGTTGCTAGGCGGAGGATGAAACACACAGACTCAAAGGACTCTTCGATGCAGCAAAATGTGTCCTTTCGTGTGTTTGGTATTGCGCGAAAGTGAGAGGGAGAAACATTGGGCCGGCGCGGGAGGCAGCACGGGTACGTGTGCGCGTGTGGAAGCGAGCACAAAGCTAGTTCGTCCTTGGTAGTTCGTTCTCATTTTCACCGGTGCCGGCCGCTTTCGCTCTCTCCTTTCCTCCTGCACATGGAACACATCTGCTTTGGTCGCGTCTCGCTGCTGTGCTTGTCGTTGGTTGTGCGGCGTTGGCGATGTTTAGAATTGAAATCAAATCTTTACCACGTTTCTGGCCGGCTCGGTTTCACATGATGTTTCTTAAGGCAGTGGTCGGAAATGGGTTGGGCCGGGTACATTTCACGAGCGCTATAATTTAATCGAACTCATACAGCACCGGAGCATAATTGTGCCCAACTGCCACTGTGAAGGGTGACTTTGCGCCACAAACAATGCAATCCACTTTATTTTCATGGGTAGCATTTAATCCAACTCCTTGTTTGGGTCCCAAGTGCAAATCTATTTGGACATCAAATTTTGCGATTTGAAGATAAAAAGAAAGATGAATTTTTATACATTGATCCGTTTAGAGCAGTGTTCCGCATCGCACAGAGTGCCTCAATGTCATTTTAACTTATTTGTTCATCTTATTAATACTCTCTTCAAGGCCTTTTGAAATTTGGGATATGGATGATGATTCTAGATGTTTGTTCGAGGTTTTGAATCAGGATACTTAGATCTAGGTTTTGAGTTTAGATCCCGGAACAAGATATCAGATCAAATTCTTCACTCTGGACTCTGATTAAATGTCTTTGATCGATATCCTGTAAATAGATACTTAAATCTGTAATTTGGACTTAGAGTTTGTACCTGTAACTCGGATATAGTTAC
The DNA here is from genome assembly GCA_000956215.1 of Anopheles farauti No. 4. Taxonomy (NCBI): domain Eukaryota; kingdom Metazoa; phylum Arthropoda; class Insecta; order Diptera; family Culicidae; genus Anopheles; species Anopheles farauti No. 4. The sequence continues at coordinate 16,598 of JXWZ01000132.1, forward strand.
ATGATCCGGATCAAGGTTCCGATTCTAGGCTTGCATTGTAGCCTCGAAGCGAACGTAATAACTGTCCAAAATTGTAATGACTGGATAAAGTTATTGGAAATTAGTTTTTTTATTACTTAAGCTATGATGTCCTAAGGAAGCTTTCAAAATCAAGGCTAGGCTTAATGTTAAAAATGTTGGGTTTTATTGTTATAGATTTGTCCTTCATTGAGTTTAAATGCACTTGTGCTATAAAGGACATTTTTATATATCTTAGGAAAACTAAACGGACTTTTATTCTAGATCTAAAATATAGATCTGGATTTTAGACCTGAATGTTTAATCCATGGTTCTAGGTCCATATATTCCATACATCCAGAAAGTAGAACTAATTTTTTTATATAGACACCATTATTACCGCTTGGATCTTATTAGTACCATCATTAAAAACTGTCTTAACACAGTTACACTCAAATTGTGATGAATTTCCAACCATTTCACGATCCCAACTCATCCTTAACTAATAAGCCTAGATGCTTACGAGACGTCCCTCCGCATTGAAGTGACCAGCGCACGTGTTGTTCGTGAAAATATTCAGGCAAAAAAAAAACTATCGACCCTTCCACGTCCGGAGGGAAAGCACTTCATCAAAATCGTGCTCTGCTCATAAAGGAAATAAAAGCAAACAGCGGGTCGGGCCGCCTACAACAAGAACTCCGTTCACGTCCGTTGCTTGCGTTGACGCGTTTGGTAATAGATTTTTAGGCCCGTCTTCTTCACCTTCTTCCAGCAAACGCCATCTCCATCACCACCACCAACATCATCATCTTCATCGCCATCGCCATCGCAACACTTTACGGGCGGTTTTTATACGTATTTCATCACCCGTTCTCGGCCCATTCGTTCGGATGCCCAGTTCACATGTGACACAAACCTTCGACCTTCTTGAACCGCTTCTTGAACGAACGAACGCAGCGAACGGAACCGATTCGATTTCAATCATCGGCTAGGCATCTTGTCTTTATTATCACGCGTTTGCGTTTGCTGTTCCAATTTCTTCCGTTTTTTTTTTCTTCTGACGGTCCCGTGCCCTTCTTTTCGAGCGTCCTTTCCGGGCTTTATCGCGCCGGCACAACATCCAATATCCGGCGAGGTCCTCGCCGACGACCATCGGGAAATCGTTATCGGAAAGCAAATATATTCCGTCCGCTTGCTTCTCGCGGCGAAGGTCAATCGCGCTCCGCCGGAATCTGCATCTGGGCGTACGGGGAAAGAGCCGATCGCCTTCCGTCCGTCCGGCCTGCCGAAGGAAAACGGAGAAAGTGGGATCGTAAAAGGGGGAAAAAACATAAAACTCGCTCAGGCGCCCACGACCCGGACAGTCGTCCTTGGATGTGGGTTGGCAGGCACGCGGAGTCACGCTGAGGTGGCCCATGCCAAAATAGACCCGAACTCGGTGGCGAATCTTTACGAGCAGCGGCAATTTTTGTCTGTTTGCTTACTGGGTGGAAATCCCCTATCCAAGGACAAACCGTATGGCCGTGTTATGTGTAAGCGTGTGCGTGTGTGTTTGTACGCCCTCACATTAAAGGACACCGAAACAGGATCATCTACGATCGGAATTCCTTTGCGGCGGGTGCAAAAGGACCAACAAAACATACGAAAAAAAAAAATGGACGGCAGTTGAAAATAAATTTCCCTTTTTCCTTCCTTCCTGCCTTCGGCCGTTTCGGAAGGGCAAATTGTTTAGTAGCCCGAGACGGCGACGGTTTGTTTTTATGCAAAAAAAAAAAAAAGAAATACACATTTCTCGAAACGAAAAAAAAAAACAACACACATTTGGACTTACTTTTTGTGTTTGTTGCCTTGCCAATATCGGATGGGGCGAACGCGGCGGGATAGAGAAATTTATTGGCCCCCGAGCCAGTAAGTGGAGAGGTGTTCGTTGATAAAATCTTGATCGGAATTGAATTGTGCGGTAGGCAAATGTGATGAAGAAATTCGTTTTTTTTTTCGTTATTTGCTTGTGTATTCCCCTAACAGCCCGTTCTGTGGAAGAGCCTGATGCGTAAATTATGCCTAGGGTGCTTTTACTGCCCACCGTCGCTGGGCGGCGGCGGCGGCGCGCACATTGTAATAGATCACATTTATGCATTAATTCGCGGCAAATGTATGCGGGCAGCGGGACTGGTTTGTCCGATAAAGGCGCAATCGATAGGATAGATAGATTTGAATAATCTAATCACCGGTAGGATTGGAAAGGAACGTGAATTATTTTATTCGAAATTTGGGCATTTTACGTGATTTATTTGCTTGTTTCGATCGTTTTAATCTATCCAATTATATTTAATGCATTACTCGATTGATATTTGGTATTCTGTTATGAGACGGTTGTGGAAAGTGTCTTATTCGGAAAAATATGTCCAATATTTTGGTAACATTTTCTGAGACAAAAGGTGCAAAATTTGGAAATATCCCTCATTTTCTCTACCGATCAACAGATGGCGCCACTCAATCGGAGTTGGCGAGATAAATTTCATGTCTTCTGGCTGGCAGGACCGTACTGCTTATGAATGTAGTTTATTTAGGTAAATTATTTAGATATTATAGTTTGATGAATACGTTTATAATACCAATTATCTTTCGTTTTTCAAAAAATTTTCTTAGATTTTTTTTTATTTTTAATTTCATTTTGTTCATTTCCAAGGTGTTTTCTCTAATCCTAAAGCAAACAAAAAATACGAATTGTTTGGAATTTTTTTTTTTTCGGTCGTGCCATTTCGTATGCTGAGGTCGACTGGTGGTTGGCAATGAAATAATTATTCCGAGATAAAGGACGATCGAAAGACTTCGCCGAAACGGGCATGTAATTAAACGTCTCACTTTTTTTTTCTCGTAAGCAGAACTTACGCAACCCGAAATGATCCTTTGCACTATCTCATTGATGTGGTTCCGAGGCGATAGGCCTGTCGTTTTTTTGCGCCCTTCTTTCCATATAATGACACTCTATACTACATTTCTTCGGAGTCCATCGTCCGCGCTCGTCGTCGGATTAGTGCCGACCGACCCGGACATGATTTTGCCGCATTAGCGATGCAGATTATGAGATGAAAGATCAAAGTTCGGTCGAAGAAAAGTCGCCAGCCTAAGCGGCGTTTCCTCTGCCTGCTGGGAAAACGGCGTGGTAATGCGTTTTGCTCCGCCTTAATCCTTTCGCTGGTCGATTGAGTCGTCGTCGGGCGTCACGTAACCTAGTTTCCGGCACCGCCATGGGCCAGAGTCGGCAAGCGGACAGTGATAAATGAACGATTGACAGTGCAAACGAGCGTAGCATATTAATTGTGCCATGTGCGACACACAGCCCGAAACGAAACGCCAAGCGATTGTTGGAGAAAAACGAAAAAAAAACATGTATGTCATGGCAGAAGCCAGGAGCCCATCTTCTCCGGATGATGACGGGAGCACGCTATAGAATGGGCTTTAATACGTATAATGGTATTGTATATCATCTTTTTATTGTTTGACTTAGTGCAAAAATAAGTATAATGCATTCAATTGAAACAGCTCTTTATACGATGTGTCATATGATATGAGCCATGGGGAGAAATGAAGGAACGAAGCAAAATGTCTTAAAAAAATAATGTTGTGAGTATTCCATTTAATTTGATTTATGTGAGTTGATATGATATGAAGAAAGAGCAAAAATATAATTATTATGGAAATGCGTTTCCTCCAAAGTGGTTATAGCAACAACATAAATTGTAATGGCAATGATTGTTAGCGGGTTAAATATTGCCAGTCGTCGAAAGCTGATTAAGCTTAACGACGAGTTTAATGGCTAGCGAGTATTATTACGGCAACAGCGTTTTGTTTGCTTTCCTTAATGATATGTTCGGAGTCACCACAGCTCTAATTTTGCCTTGCATTACACGAAGGGGCCAGGATATTACGGTGCAGTTCATTACACACCCACACTTCTAGTGTTGGTCAAATGAATTTATTTCGTTCGGTGAAGCAAAAAGTGGAGTAAAAAAAGACAGCACTGTGAGAATTGCTCTTCGTGCAGCTCTTTATGTAGCTTAATGTTCATTAGCACAACAAACACATCACCAAACAAACCACCAAACAACAAACAAACACATCTGATCGATAAACTCTAGATCGCGCTGGAAAGATCACCATAGTGTTCATTTTGCGTTAATTTTAATTAATTTTTGCATCATTTAAGTTCATGAGTCACTTACGTTCACTAACTTTTGACACAAAATGGGATGAATTTTGAAATTCTCGGCGAACTTTCCGGAATGTTTGAGTTTGCTCAGCAGGATGAAAATCGAACGCTTTTATTGTACCAGTTTTTTTTAATAAGCCAATATACCTTTTGATACTATTCTCCCCTGTAAGGCTCTGCAACAATACTTTCCATTATGAATAATAATTTTATTCTTTAGTAACTAACTGGAACATTTCGTTAAAATCCTTGTGACTCCGTCATTAAATCGGATGTTTTTAAAAATGATTGACTCGTGAACGAAAATTTTAAATTTAATGCAAATAACGAAAATGAGCGCTGGCGTGACCTTCTCGGAACGATCGAGCTTTTCCGAGAAGAGTAAATGTATTTCACATTGGTGAGCAAATTCGATTGGTACGGAAAAGACGCCTCCGGTTGAAAGATTTTTGTTCCGATTTTGTTCGAAGCTTAATTATATTGGTTCAAGTAAAACATACTCTTCAAATCAGCGTCGAAAAAACGGGTTTCTGTTGAAATGCTTTCACAATACTTCGTTGTTTCGTTAGATACGTCAAAATTATGCCGCTGCTCGATTTTCCTAAACGAGTTTTTTTTTATCTGCAATGCAATCAAAATTGGTCCCGCACTGCAAAAACACACAGCCAAACATATTCTCATTATCCTGTGCGGGGTAATCGGCAAAAGTTTCGCCGGAATGAAATTAACCTAACCCAACCCCCAACGCGGAAAATCACTTTCACGCAGTAAAAGTTCGTCCGCTCGTCATTTATTTGCGCCGTTTCCTGTTTCCTGATGCGCCCAATCGATCATTACCGAAACCAACAAAGTGACGCTCCTGTCTGCCGCCGCCGCCACCGGGCCCGAAACATGCTCGTATCGAGTGGATTGTTGTTATGTTGTATGAAGTTTTTCTTGTTGGATGGGAGAAAAAGGGGACGAGAGGGGACGGGTTTTCCCTTGAGACACATTAAGATCGCGACAATCACTTGAAGGAGTCTTTATGGCCAACGAGTGGGGCAAAAGCGACTCTAACCGGCCGGCGATTCCATCCTTTCTTTTTTTTTCTCCCACAATAAAAAAGGGATCCTTTTTTCATCCTTTTTTCCCCGGTTCGGTTTCGGTAAACTTTTTCACACGCTCTCGAAGCAACAACGGAAATCGATAACATGTATTGTACGCCACGTGTGTTAGTGTATGCTGGTGTCTGCTGTGGGAAAAGTTGGGAAATAAACTCGGTGCTGGGAAAACCCCGGTGTACGAGGAACGGGGTAGTGCTTTTCGGCATGGAAAATCTGAAACAACGCCCAAATGCGATAGCCAAAATGAACGAGAAAAAAAACTAAAACCCAACACATACACACGAAAACGTCAGCGTCAGCGTGAAACGGGTTGAATGTGGAAAATTCAATTCAGGCTGGCGAGAAAAATGAAGCGCACGGCACGAGAGAGAGAGCGAGAAAGAAGACACCAACATTTGAATATCGGACGGGCTTTTCCACACGGACAGTTTTCAATTCGGAACCGCTGGCGGAGGCTCTTGTTCACTCTGGCGTTTGTGTATTTCACCGTTGCGAACAGATGGAAGCAGACAGAGCAACAGAGAGAGAGAGAGAGAGTGAGAGATAGAGAGCGAGACAATTTTGTTTGGAAAACTGTCGGGCGCGCTTCGTGTCGGGAAAGCCCGCATAAGCCGGAAAGGGATGGCTCCGAACGCTCTAGCCGTTGTTTTTGGAAGCAGCAAAAAGAGCAAATGTGCTTCACTCATCTGTTCACTCACTCTATCCTTTTGGCCATGTTTTGATCATCCAGCAGTGGAATGCCGGTAATAGATCTAAGCCGTTTTCGAGCACCATCCCATGGTGCCCTTGTCTTTCATATTTAAAATTGCATGACAATTTGTCGTTTTTTTTTTTCGGTCTGCTTCTTTTATAAAATAATTCCAGATCTTATCGTGAATGAAGTATGGTGAGCGTGAAAAGATTTTTTAAATTTTAATTAGGATACTGCATGACGCGCGAAGGAGTTATCAATATGAGGAATGCCAAATTTAACAAATATTTTAAAATGGTTTTAAATAAGTCAAAATTTATCACCGTGTGATATATTTTGCACGTAGAGACCGATTTGTTAACACAAACTGATTTAATAATATAAAATAAAATAATAAAAGGATTAAAAGTTTTAAAAGTTTTTTTTATTCGTAAACCAATTTCACAAGGTTAAGAAAAATGACAAAATACGAAAAATTTTTAAATGCGAAATTTCCTAAGCTTTTTTAACATTTTTAGAATACAGAAAATCTTTGCAAAAATTTTGATTAAATTTATCCGATTGCTTAGTTAGATAAATGGTGTGATTTATGTCCATGCTACATAAAGTGAAACTATAAAATTCGAAAAAGAAAATTTAATAATCTTTGAACGAATTTCGGCTTTGCACAAAGCCATAGAACTTACGGGCCTCTATAGAAAACTTGTTTCCAGTATTATTGTGAATTTTATACAAACTCGTATATGTATTATGCATTTTTTCTTTTGTTCTCATATTTGTATAAAACTCGCGTCACATAACTTGCTACTAGAATGCACGAGGAATGCTTGAAGTTTGGTACTTTTCTTTCGACGGACGTACATAACTTCCTCACTGCGAATACTCCTGGCTACGACATGCAAGTAGAACCCAGCAGTGAAAGCACAGAAGTGTTCGTCTGCGTCGTAAATGAAGTCATGGAATGTGTTTTCCCTCCATCGTCAGATGTCTTTTCCACGCTCGCCAACTCTCGCAACCCAGCAAGGACACACGCGAGATGACGCAATAATACGCGGCCGCTACCGAGTGAAATTATGAAGTGAAACAATCCGCCCGCCACGTCCTGCCACGCCCCAGGACGCGTGCGGAAGGGCGATCGAGGGGGCGGGTCGGGATCTAGTCTCACAATTAGCAAAAATCGTCCACCGGCAAGTGAAGTCGGTCGGGACGCTCGCCGGAGACGACGCGTTTTTAAAAGCGTTTCCATTTTCTCAACCGTGCCTTCCGGGGGCTCGGGAAAGCTCAGCAAAAACAACGCCAAAAGCGCCACTTTCGTCCGTTCTCGCTCGCAATCGCATCCCGCTTTCGGTGGCGAACGAACGGAACGAAGAAATTGTTTCATTCAGCGGTGGTGAAAAAGTCAAAAATTTGTGCCATTGCTGCTGCGCTCGCGAATATTAAAAGCCCGTGGTTCGTCGTCGTTCGTTGACTTCATAAAGACGACAAGGCCAGGGAGAGGGAGATGGTGGGGAAGGGTGTGACAAGTAAGCAACCGAAAAAGGCGGAAAAGGATGCCCTAAAATTAGTAATCACGTTTTCTTAGAGCGATCGTTACTTACGGTCTGTTTGGTTCGGCATGTTCCGTGTGTCCTTCTCAGTGGCAAGATTTTTTCCCCCATTTTGCTCCTGTTGTACGTTTTGTTTTTTTTTGCGCATTTTGAAATAATGAAAGCGGATCCCACCACAACCTGTGTTTAACTCTGCGCTGCTTAAGAATTCATGTCCGTCAGTTTTTTTGTGTTATTTGCCAACCCTCTCCGCAAACGGTGCTGAATGTTAATGGGTTTTGAGCGTTTTTATCTTGGTGAAGCTATTTGCTTCCATTCGCAACTTTTGTTTGCCATCTCGTTTTCCGTCCCGGCGAAGATTCGTTTGTTCTGATGCCTGCTTTTCGCTTAAATTAGTAGTTTCGCATTTAATCGTTCTATTTCTACAAGGAAAGCGCGGTTTCTCTTAACTTTTTATCTTTTGGATTTTTTTTTCGTATCTTTTTTCGAGCTTTTTGTTCTTTTTTAAATTTGTCAATCTTTTTGATGGCTTGTTTCTTTTTCCCGATTATTGTGTTTTTAAAATATTGTTCTCAGTTTTTCCGTCTTGGGGTATTATTTTGTTTGTTTTTCTAAGTATTTATAATTTTATTATGTTATTTTTTGTTTGCCTTTACTTTTTCACCACCAAGTTTTTCTTACGCTTTTTTCGTGTGATTGCTACTTGCTTCAGTTTGTTCACTTCCCAATAATGCATAAATGCTCTCCGTTCTCGTATTTTTTTGAATTCAAAAACTTTTAGTTCAATTGTTTCCTGTTTTTCTGCTTGCTCCCCATCCAACCCATCCCTTGACGATAACCATCATTCCCGTTCACACCAGACCTCTAAACTGGAGTTGAAAAAATGAACGCTGAAAATAATATCTCACAGTGTTTCTATGGAAACGAGACGCTGTCGGGGAAAGATTCTTGGGTGAAAGTTCGTATAAATTCATGCCAACAAATCGAGTCGGAACCGCATCTCTTCCGTCTTATATTCCTTGCGTGTTTGGAATGTGCACGGGTGTGTGTTTGTGTAATAAAAGATGCATAAGCAACAGTCGCCCGGGTGCATAATGCGCCCAATATAAAGTGCAATATGTATGATGATGATATGATAAACCAGCGTTGCCCGGTTAACTCTCGAAAATCGTTCACCTACTGAAGACATTCGCTTCACACGGCTGCATTTGCCGAGGCTTCTACTCACTGCTGCAACGCCATCAACCGGCAACCAAACGCGCCATAACAGCGATGGTGATGGTGTCGTAAATTTCGGGCCCGACCACTCAATCCCCGTGCCCGATGGGTTTATGGGGCCCTCTTCTCCTTACTTCTCCTTTCCGAAGAAAGGGGTTTTTCGACCTACAATCGCGTTTGTCGCGCTCTCGTGCGCGTATTTTCGAATGACACACCCGATGACGTGTGGGACGATCGATCGAGGAGCGCAACGTCTGCACGGACGCCGCTTTTGGTCCGGAATTGTGACGCTAGAAATGTGCATCATCCCTCGAAGTGGATGGGAAGGAAGCATCCGGCAGGTGGGGGAAGCTGGAGAAAGTGTTTGCCGGAGACGCGAATGGACGCTGTGGCTTTACACGTCGGGTGTATTTGTGGTTGTTGAAGTGGACTTAACCCGTTTCAAGTGGCGAATGCAGGAATGCCTCGCGTATGTGTACACGAGACATGTTGGTGTATGTTTTCGAAACTGCCTTCTATTGACATTTGAATGTTATTTAATAGTTACAGCTGTGTTTTGTTTACTCGTGAGATAATATTGTTTGTTTTAGTATTTGAATGTATGTAGAATAATAAAATAAATAAAATAGTTCAACTTTTATCGTACTTTTAAATTTGAATTTAATATTAAGTTTTATTGAAAGTTTATTTTTTTAGTTTTATAGCTTTTTTGATTAATTAAATTTGTTCTTCTCGATACATCACCATGTTTTTCTTACAATACATTTTTTTAAATTTTACATATTTTTGACAAGTTCTCGAAATAAAGAGAAGTAATCCTTTATGGTAGTCTTAAAGACTTAAATAAACCTTTGCTTCCCGCGAGCACCCCTTTGTATCCTCCTTTAATTTGTGTATTTCTTCGAAGCGAAGAGCGCTTTAATGAAGCGTATCGGGAAAAGAAAACTAAAAAAGAGACATGAAATCGATTTACAATTCCTGTGGCGAGCAAAGTTACTCCTTCAAGTTAGTTAGTCGGAGTTGAAGCCACCAATCGATACTGCTGAAAACCACTCGTTTGTAGAGCGGACCCCACAACGCAACGCAGGAATGTGTCCCAACTTTACCCGCTTGCCGTTCCAACAAGATGGATTGAACCGCCTGGACATCGCGTACACACGCTTCACAAACGGATGATGAGTTCGGCGTTTGCGAAAAGGATGAAAAACACAGAAACCTTGTGGACTATGAAATATTAGTCGGTTCGAAATTGTACTAGTTTGAAACTAGTTTGGAACTGCATTATTCATCATTAGGATAGGAATTTTCTTCAACAATCTCCTGAGCGGACAAACCACACCACCGTTTAACTTGTTGCCAAAATTGGTCTTTTTCCCTTTTGGTTCGCGCCGAAAGAATGTTCGCAATGGAACGATATTAGATTTCGGACATTATACTAATGGCCGTTTTGCTGAGTTTTCTTGGAGATGCGAGTGGAGTCAAACGCTATTTGAAGACACCTTTATCTCAAGAACGCATTTCGAGTTGGTGTGGTCAGCGTCTTGAGAAATGAAGTTCCCTCGATGAGCGATCCTCGTCCTCCTGGAGGATGGAGGAGAAACCTACTCCGTGTCCTGGATATGTATCCAAATTTATGACCAAAAACCCGTGCTGTGGGAAGCAGTAACCAGAAACCATGTTTGCGGTCTTGAAATTGAACGTATGGATCGAACGTTTTCAAGCGTCTATTCCACCACCAGCATGCCAATCGCAACCGTTGGTTTGGTGTGGCCTATTTATTTCCGCTGGTTTGTTTATTTATTTGCTCGGTTTTAGGTGCCCGGGTGTGGTGTCGTCGGCGAGTGTAGGCTGGGTCTAATCTAACGCAAGGGACCGAGCCAATTTCTGCTCACGGTGGGCTTGAATGAAGGCGTGGTAAACATGTGTGCATGTGCTGTTGTTTATTTTGCCTGATAATGAGATCTTTCCAATTCCGTCGCTCACCTTTTAACTGTCAAGCGGGCGTTCGAGCGTCGGTTTGAATAAAATTTGAATGTTGTTTGGAAGAACTGGGCTTTGAAGTGATTCGTTTCAGCTTAAAAAACGAAACCTAAACAGCAGCCACGGTACGTGATAACCTCAATTACGGGTTCGCCACTATCAATCTCAATTAGTGTAATTATTATAGCAGACTGATTAGAAAGTTGAGGTCATAATTCGCTGCTGGAAGATTGGCAAGCCAATTATGTTGTCTGTTTTGCTATGAATAATTCAGATTTTTGGCTTTGCTGGCGATTTGGCGTCGCTATGATTGAAGTAATCGTTGGTTTATCTCCTGTACGATTCATATTTTCTCGTAGCGATGTGTCTTTTTTCTTGTTTAAAAATTGATTTTTTAGACAAGGAATTTTTTGGCATTTTTTGCGATTTAAAAATTTTCACCAAATTTGTGTGCCTCTCGAGTTTTATCCTTCCTTTTTATCCTAAAAATTGGTATTGAAAATCCGAAATCGTAAAAAATAATTTAAAAAAATATGATATAATAAAATAAATAATAATAATAAAAGTAACAATAATAATTATTTCATAACTCCATGTACCACATAGAGGAAATTTTTGGATTAAATCTACAGGATCACTTTTATCTTTATCTCTGTTTTTATTCAAAGGAACGAACATTTTTGTTCCAGAAATTTAATAAGATAGCACTTGTATCGAAATCCCATCTGTAGAACGTTTAGATCTAGAAAAAGACTAGGAGACTAGAAAGCATTAACGTGGTGTAGTCAAAAAAACTAAGAAGAGAAAATTAACAATTTGAACTCTTTATGGGTAATATTTCTTAAAAAGTTAACCCTTTCGGAGTTCGTCCTTGGAGACTACCTCGCCAAAAACTGGCCCACTAATAACCTATTTCGCACTACCCCACAGCATTATTCATGCCGCATAATGTATCGCTTTTTTTTTTCTTGTCGGTTGGTTGCATTCTTTCCACCGTTCCACAAGTTCCGAACGGATTCGATTTATTTCCCTACCACAATGTGTGTGTGTGTGTTTTTTTTTTGGGGTTACACGAACAATACCTCCGCCAGAGACGACGACACCTGAGCAATTCCGAACGCCGGTGCGGGGCGCACCCTAGCATGAATGCTATTTTTTCTGAATCATTTCCGCCGTTGAAAAATATACCCCAGGGAGAAGGCACACAGCGCAGCGCGACTAGCAACAAAAAAGTAAAGGCATAGCCACTCATCCCACATCTCTCGCTCCATCCGGGGGAAAGAGGAAGAAAGAATGAGAAAAAAAACGCCAAAAAGGATGGAAAAACATTCTCCGTGGGCCTTTTTTCCGCCGTTTCCGGGTCCGCGTGGAATAAAAATAATCACATAACGAGTGGGTTTGGCGCTGCTGCTGGGGACTATCATTTTTAAAGACCGCTTTTTTCCCTTGTCGTTTGGATATAATTTTTTTTTTTCGTTTGTTTCTTCTGTGTGTGATGTTGGCAGCGTAGCAGCAGCAGCAGCAGCAGCACCAGCAGCAGTTCAGCTGCACTGTTGCTTCCACCATTTTCCACCATTGTGCTGCTGGGGCCAAACCACTTGACACTACTCCATCCATCTAACTCGCTCACATGTGTGCGCAGCGTCCCCGCCTTACGTCCATCCCGGTTCTATTGGTCTCTGGCCGGCCAGACCAAGCCTTTGATATGATTGTTGTGTCGGACCAGCGGCGAGGGAAAGATGCTAGTGGTGGCGGCGATTATTGGCGCAATTGGTAGCCGCTCACACGTGACGTGTGGAGTTGGCGGGGATAACCGAAGCAGATGGCTCGCTTCAGGGCCCGCTGCACCGTTTCCCCCTTGTGTCACGTACGTGGTCAAGAAGGGGGAATTAAAGCTCCGAAAATGAAACGACCACCGGGAAGGGGAAGCTGGTGAATGTGGAGTATCGCCACTTAGCGTTTGTTGCGCTACCATCGCTGCGCTGTGTGGACGCTTCTTTTGAATACCATTAGGTGCCTTGTCCGCGGTCCGCGGTGGAGTAGCGGAAGCTGGGCGTGTTCGAGGTTATAGCACACAAATATTTGATTATGGCAGAGAGGTTCTATTCTTAGAACGTGGCGCATTCATGAAGCATCAAACCCGTGTAAACTACATTGGGGCACCGTGCCGCACATCTCATTGGAGAAAAACGCCACGGCGATTGCATTTATTCCAACCCACTACGCAAACAGTGCTCTGATGCTCTCTCTTTCCCTCCTCTTTAATCTTCCTCATCCCTTGCATTGGTCTAATATGTTTCTTTTTTTTCCTTTTTCTTCAACTAACCCCCAACAGCACAACAGCGTCCGAAAATTACCGAACACCCGAAGGATGCGGTCGCCGCGAAGGACGAACCACTCACGCTCAACTGCAAAGCGACCGGACGGCCACCGCCCGAGTTTATCTGGTACCAGAACGGGATGCCGCTGACACCGTCCGACCGGCGTGTTATCCTGCCGGAGGGATCGCTGTTCTTCCTCAGGTGGGTTTGCGAACGCGCGTTTACCGCTCGCTGGCGAATGTTTACTTATTCCGAACACGCGTCTATCTGCTTCCGGTAATCGAAACAGGGTCACGCAAAACAAACGCGAACAGGATGCGGGAGTCTATCACTGTGAGGCGCGGAATTCGGCGGGCGTTGCGAGCAGTGATAATGCTACGTTACAGATTGCAGGTAAGCGTTACACACCCGACGAGGAGTAGGCACTTGGAATTGAATGGAGTTAATTTGCTTCGAGCTGGAATCCTTTTAGATTTTCCAAGGATTTTTTAGAGCATGTAGACACTTTCAGGAGAATGGTTTCGAATGTTGTGGAATGGTGTTGGAACAGTAAAGGAAATGGAAGAGGAAGATCGAAGCTATGTAAAATTTTGAGGCATATGCTAAGAAATATGTATCACGTATGTGAAATTCGTGAACCCAATTACCAATGAGAAAAGGTTTTAGCGAAGTTACGTATGAAGTTATGCAAATATATATTTAAGTCGTTCTAATGGATAGAGGATGCCCTTTTTGTATAAGGGATGCCTCTTTTAGATATTTAGACATTAAACCTAATTCATTAAAGTCTACTAATAAATTCCAAACTCTAAATCGCTCAATTCTATTCTTTTCAGTGCTACGGGATGACTTTCGACTGATGCCAAAGGATACGGTGGCGCTCGTTGGCGGACCAGTCGTCCTAAACTGCACGCCACCCCGCGGCATCCCGGAACCGTCCGTGCTGTGGATCAAGGACGGAAAGATCCTCGACATAAACGGCAAACACCACTCGCTGGTCGATTCCGGTAGTCTGCTCATCTCCGAAATCCAGCCGAGCGATTCCGGCAAGTACGAATGCTCGGCGCAGAGTATGGCCGGAACGAAGACAACCCCCCCGGCCTACCTGAAGGTGCTCGCCCCGCCCACCATCGTCAAGAGTCCGCACGACACGGAGGTGCTCGAGGGCGAAGGATTCGATCTGCCCTGTGGGCTGGCCGGTGATCCGAAGCCGATCGTGACGTGGCGCAAGGAAAGTGGTCGACTGCCGGAGGGGAGGTCACGGAAGCTGCTGGACAATACGCTGCGGATCGAGGACGCCCGGCAGGAGGATGAGGGGAAGTACTACTGCGAGGGCCATAACGAGGGTGGCAATGTGACGATCTCGGTGTATCTGTACGTGTACGAGGCACCAACGTTCATGGAGGCACCGGTCGATGTGATGATCCGCGAGGGCGAACCGCTGGTGCTGCCGTGCCGTGCTAAGGGTCGCCCAGCGGTAAGGATCTTCTGGGATCGGAGCGACCGGAAGCACGTGGACAATAATGAGCTGCACCAGCAGCGCGACGAAGCGGAGCAACCGGCTGTCGGCGATCAGAGTTCTGGACGGAGAAGGAGGCGCGCCGTCGGATGGGGTTTCCCGGAAGGGTTTGCGTTCGTTACGAACGGCAGCGGAGATGGAGGTGGTACCGGTGGACGAGGCAATTGGTCCATTAAGATCGAGCCCGTTTCCGAGCGGCAGCTGTTACGACAGTATCCAACGCGCGTTACATCGTTCCGTGCCGCCGATCCGCTGTCCGATCGGAATCGATTGCTGCTGCGCAGCCGCCGAGATACCGCACCGGACGAGGAACAGTCGGCAGGCTTCACGGCAGCACCCGACAGCTCGGTGGGAACGATGGCCGCAACGACCGCCCATCCACACAGTAGCAGCGACATCGTGTTCGAAGACAACGGTAGCCTTTCGTTCCGGCAGATACAGAAAGGTGACGAAGGTTGGTACGCCTGTGCGGCGATCAACGAGGCGGGCAGCATAGTGAAGAAAATCCACATCAAGGTAATGGGCGAAGGTGAAGCACCGGGCCGGGATCCGATACACGAGTACGAACAGCACCGGTGGGTGAATCATCAGCAGTTTATCGTGCTGAACAACGTGTACACCGTGTCCGCTACCTCCATCGGCATCACCTGGGACGTGACGGACAGTACGTCGCACATGCAGCTGCGCATGTACTATCGCGTCGCCTCCAAACCGGTCGACTACTACCTGTACAATTCGTCGTTCAGCAGCGTACTCACCACGAGCAATCTGAAGGAGCTCACGCTGAGCGGGCTGCGCCCGTACAGTGAGTACGAAATATTCGCCAGCATCCCGGAAGGGTTGGCGGGTTCGGTGTCGAACATTCGGCGCGGCCGTACACTCGATGGACCCCCGACCGCACCGCCGGTTGACGTGCGGGTAGGTGTAATTAACACGACGGCCGCATTCGTACGATGGTCACCACCACCGGTGCATCTGCTGAATGGAGAGCTGACGGGCTATAAGGTAGGTGATTCTGTAGGGAAGACCCGATGACGTGAAGTACAGTAACTAACCTCCATCTCTCTAACATCTTAATAGATTCAAATTAAATCGAACGCCACCAACAAAGTTCTGGGTCAGATGTCGCTCAACTCCTCCACGCAGTCGGTCGTAATAAACAGTCTAACACCGGGGGCGATGTATATTGCACGAGTAGCTAGCCTGACGGCTGGTGGAATAGGTTAGTACACTATCTTGCTACAATCGTTCGACGTTTATTTGTTACAACTTGTTTTCTTCAACCTTTTTAGGTCCATACAGTTCTCCTACGCCACTGCACATGGATCCGCAGAATATAGTGAGGTAAGAGTCGATTTGTTTTCTTTTAGTAACAAAAAATTACTATGTTACGCTCGCTAAAAATTGAAAAAATTGAATACGAATTCTAGGATTTCTTTAAATAAATCCCACAAAACACGCTTGATACCTAATTTTCCGTTATTTTTTCAATATATGTGAAATGTTCAAATGTAAAAACGATTGTTCGAAGTGCTACTACAAATCGTGTTCTTAATTTTCAGATCCGATCCGACGC
Source organism: Anopheles farauti No. 4 (assembly GCA_000956215.1). Classification (NCBI taxonomy): domain Eukaryota; kingdom Metazoa; phylum Arthropoda; class Insecta; order Diptera; family Culicidae; genus Anopheles; species Anopheles farauti No. 4. The sequence goes on from JXWZ01000132.1 coordinate 32,763, forward strand.
CTAGCTACTGGACCGCTTCGTGGATGTCCGGCACGGCAATCGTCGTCCTGTGCGTCGGGCTGATCAGCGCCGCCATCTTTGCCATCTTCTGGACGGTGCGCAAGAAGCAGAGCGTGAAAGCCTCCTACCCGGGCCCATCGGTTACGACCATCATCCCCGACAAGCAGCATACGCTCTGGCTGCACGGGAACACACTAGTGAAGGCACCCTCTCATTCGCTCGATCCTCCCAGTACGTCCGAGTACGCCGAGCTCACGAACAACACGATGCCCTCGCAAACGATGGGCAAGATGATGATTGGCGGTGGCAGCATTCCGCCGGAACCGTACGCGACCGTAACGTTGCAGCGTGGTGGCATGATGACGCTCGGAGGACTTGGTGGTGGCGGTCCTAACGGAGGTGGCGGTGGTGTCGGAATGGGTCCAACACTGTCGGAGGAATCGTGCCTGAAGTGCTCAAACGGCAACAGCCCGACGTCGAGCAACGAGTACAACGCACCGATGCGAGAACCGATCAACATATCGGACGTGCTTCCACCGCCACCGGATCATCCGTATGGGACGTACCGACCACCGAACAATATGACGATACGCACAAATCCGGCCGCCCTCTCGCCACAGATGTTACGGAAGAATGGGAACGGGCAGGTGAACGGGCAGCCCCGATGGGACACACTGCCGCCCCCGATTCCGAGCTTCCCACAGAACTGGATCCGGCCGCATCCTCACCAACAGCAGCAACAATCGCATCATCACCACCCGGACATGTACAACAACGTGAGTACGACGGAGAACGACTACGAGAGTGGATCGGTGCTGTACGAGCAGTGCTACCGGACGGGTCCACCGTCGAGCGGTGGCGCCAGTGCCGGCGGGGGTTCGGCCATGACCGATCCGATGCTGATCGGTGGCAATATCGAGTTTTTCAGCCAGGCGGGCGAACCGACGGAAGAGTTCTACCGCAACGTGAACCAAGAGTTCTCGGACGATATGGGTTTCGAGCCGGCTAGTCCACCGGCACCGTGCCCGGAGGCGGTTTCCTATAATGGTGGCAAGTATCTTGCGTCTTCCTCCAGCGAGAGTCCCATGATGACGGCCCGGAGACACAACAACGGTGGCCGGGGTGGCGGAGGATACGTTGGGCATCATCTGCAGATGCAGCACCAGCAGCACCTTCAACAGCAGCAGCACCAGCAGCAGCAACAACAGCAGCAGCACCAGCAGCAGCAACACCACGGACAGAACAGCGTTGAGCATAGCTCGGACGATAGCGATTGCGACTGTGGCAACGGTAGCAACGAAGGCCGATGGGTACCGCGAACGAAACCACGCTCGCGGAGTCGCTCGAAATCTACCGATCGAAAGTACAATCGGAATCTCATACGATAAGACACATACACACAGGGATAGGTGGTTATGTCTTCGGCCTGGGGGCTAACGTATAAGGGAAGGCAAAACAAAACAAAGCAAACAAACGAGGCTATATTAAATCTCGCTGCCGAATGCCTTGCGAATAAGGCGAATGAACGGCGAGGTGTGTTTGAGTGTGTGGATGAGGCGGAACATGTCACACACACAGCTACAAGTATCAAATCATCCTATCACAAACATACTACATACGTATTTACGCTATACCGCTATAGCTTTTCTCTTCAGTAATGTAATGAGCTTTTTAGTCTCTCATATGCCACTCACACACTCTCTCTCATACAAACAAACACACACACTAATAGGAGAGGGCATAAATGCTCCTTTAGGATAACGCGTTTTTTCTTCTATCCTTCTACCTTCCTTCCCCACCTTCACTTCGCCACACCAGGCAGGTCCTTTGGTCCGATATATCATACGATTCCCATCAGTGGAACGAGAAGCGTGTACAGAACGCAATAGAGAGAGGCGAGAGAGAGTGAAACGTAATAATATATTATTTAGCGGTAGTGTGTAGAGGAACGCGCGGATAAAGGACGTTTGCGTAGTCTTAGTAACAGGAAAAAGCGGTAGCTTCAAACCGCTTTTTCGACATCAAACTTCCAATGATTTCGAGACGATAGCTGGTTGTATTTTTTCAGAACAATGCGCACATTTTCTCAACTGTGTCTCACTCGCTGTGAAATTCTGATTCAATAGAAGCTGATGGAATCAGTTGAAATGTTAAGCGAGCTGAAGCGCTTTAATGCGGCTTGAAGCTACTGGGAGCGTTCTTGGTCGATTCCTTGCTGTCATTAAATCCATAGCGCAACCGACGCTAGTTAAGGATCGTTCGGAACGTTCTTTACGCCCTCTTTTGGGGGTCGAAAGTAGCTTCGGGTGGGTTCGGGTGCGCTTGCAAATAGTCTCACTCCTCCGCAACATACGCCCTAGATGAAAATGTTTTCTTTTTCATAGTAATGGCCAGGGTCAGGTTATTGAAAGTCGTCCCTCTCTACACAACGTACACACTTATACACGCACACCCTACATGTGGTGGTTTCTTTCCCGGGTAGGGCTAGAGTTGGAAAATCAAACGATTAGAGCTCTAAGAATCTTCCCGTCGGCGAATTTTCGATTTCGGCCGTCTGAAGATAATTTCAATCTTCTTTTTCAATTCTACACATATCAATTTCAATCGTTTTTTTGTTGTTTAAAATAAAGATTCCTAGCAATCCAAGTGAGAGTACGAGGGATTTAGTGCGGTAGTGTATAGTTGCGAGCCATTTTTCAAAGTCATGTTGCTCTAAGTTACCGAAACCAAAGCATAAATTGCGTGCCATAGCGTTAAACAGTTGGGCCGAGAC
>JXWZ01000135.1:0-35669 GCA_000956215.1 Anopheles farauti No. 4
AAAGAGAGAGAGAGAGAGAGAGAGAGGGAGAGAAAGAGAAAGAGAAAGAGAAAAACGCAAAAGACCGTGGCAAAGCGATTGCAGAAGCATGTACTCGCGGTGTCGGAGATGAATATGTGGTGCATGCTAAACGATGCACGGCGATGCGCGGAAAAAAGAATAAGTGTGTTTCGGATTTGTAAATGAACAATTTCCTCTCGGCCTCGGGAAGCGCAAACGGGATTGACTATACGCGATGGACCCGACCGGTGGTGAAGAAGAGAACTGACCTCCAAGCGCGTTGGAGCGCGTTCTGGGTTCTGTTGCGAAGTGAACGCACCACACGACGCACACGTTGGAAGCACCCGGGCGAATACGTTTGACGGGATGCAAATGCTACAAAACAGGGTCCCTTCTGGGGTCCTCGACGCAACGTTGCGCGGATTGGGGACCCTAACGAATATGACGTGATCAGCGAAAAGGCAAACCGATTGTTGGTCGGGGTTGATGTCTATCGAACGATAGGAGCATAATTTCCGAAGTCGATGAGCGCACATGCGATGGGCAGCAGCGCAACAGCTGTATCAGCAGCAAACGGCAGTGCGGTGAAGAGCAGATGAGTTCATCGTGTGTCTTTTGCTCAGTACGCCCCGTAGATTCTTGCACGACTTGCACGATGTTCGGTTTTACAGATATCAGTGTCAATCTGTGCAGAATCGATCATACAGGATGAGAACTGCAGGACTCATAACTTATGGTATTGAAGTATAAGTTATTTGGAATAAATTAAACATCTATATTGTTCCTACAGTTACAGGGATTTTATCGGTGCAACATTCTACCAGTTGTTAATGATTCTTGACGTATTTAGTTTGACGTGTGATATAAACGATACGATTCACCCGAAAAGTAGCTTCATCGTACATTAATCGTCTGTATTGCGCTGTTGAACCGTCGAATGTGAGAAAAAAAAAACAAATGTACTGATTTTTACGAATATTATTTTTTACACCTCATTTGTGGTAAGCGCGGCGTTAGGAAAAAAATATTAAATATTATCTCACAAAAAATAATAAAAATCTCAACAAATTACAAACTGTTTGCGAAATAGAAATCGAGCACGATTAGGTTTTTTTGTACTTAGCTGCTGATGCCACAATAGCTGTCGAAGACGGTGTTTTAGAATCGTGCCGATAAAATGACGGTAAATCTGGAAGCAGTATGTGACGTGAGCAATTGAATACAGAAAATGGATCATGCAATATTTCATTCACAGTTTCGTGCACTGCGAACTTCGAATGAAATATATTATTTACAGTGACAATACCGTGCCGAGATTCAAGCGTCGTAACCTTACAAACGTCTGTATTTTAAGCTACCAGAAAGTCGCGTGTAACGAAATTATTGGAACGTATGATATAGTAGGCGATACTAGAAGAATCATATTCTCTGAATAACATCCTTTTGGAACAGCCAACAATATCTGTCAATGCGCTGCACATGCAACGACTTACAAGCAGCAGTTTTTCCGGCAGTAATACGAATGAGTTGCAACGATTTTATTAGCAAAATATTTTTTTTAAAGCTTTTCAGTTAAACGATCTCGAGTTGTCATTTCATAATTGTCAATTTTATTTGCGGAATTGAGGTACCGTATACATCACATCATTAAAAGAATATATGTATTCTTTACATCATTATATTAGTATATGTGTTATTTTTACTGCTGAAGATTTTGATTTTGATGTCTTCATTGATGATATCTTTTTATAATATTTGCAAATGATTTTCCAATTCTTTTACATCAATTAAGATAAAGCCCGTCGGAATGAATTGTATGCATAAAACAAATGATTACACACAATTACCATAGAGCATTTATCTTTATGTATGCTGTACGGTCAACGATTGGCGTTATGTTTACTGTCTGCATTGCGTGGCATTGACGCAAGCGGTACTTGACAAAAAACGGAAGTACACCATCGTCCACCGGCAACAACAATCTCTAATACTTCGACTGATGCAACTCTTTCGTCACACCGACACAGTACAATAGACCAGCGAGTGGAGAGGAAACCTTTATGCTACGTCGGCGAAGACAGCAATGGCTGCTGTTGGTGCGAGTTACACTTTTATTACGACACGTTTACCCTTCGTCGAGGGAACAGCTGCGGCAGGGTTAAAATAGTCTCAATGCCGGGGAAAAGGTTCAGGGGCAGTAGCGGCGTTGGCGAACCGTCGCGGAAGGAACCGGGCATATTCTGTAACTGTCGGGGCGTACCGCTTTGCTAATACTTTGCGCGCTGGATGGATCATGTTGCATTGCATAGAAGCCTCATTAAATTGTGCGTTTAACAGCAGTTGGCTGTAGGGTGAAAACGCAAGTAAGTGAACCATGCTCGAACGTTCGATGCGATGTGCGTCGATGTTCGTCAGGTGTTCGGAATATCGCTTCCAAAATTCGTCACTCGTCTGTCTCACGACTCGTTTTATCCTGACGAGAATAAGTTTTCGTTTTACGTACTTTTATGTATGCGTAGCATAACGTTTAGGAGCAAAAAAACGTTTACGCTTAACAGTGATGTGTTTTTGTATTGCAGTTAGTTAATTTTGAGTTTCAATCGACGTATTCTTACCCCACCATTGTCAACCACTGAACGCGTGCTTGAAAACGTTGCTGCTGCAGCTAATGAGGCCAACATTCCATTCACAAGAAGCGCTTGGGTTGGCGTGAATCAGCGTCGGATGGTGTATGGACGACGAGAGGAGAGGCGGTGGAAGACTTCAGTGTCAAGAAGGGAGAAATGAATGGGGTGTGAGGGGTGCCAGGGCTGTGATTATTTGTCATTTGTTTCCGATTCGTGCATGGATCCAACAACGGATGGAAAATGTTCAAGATTCCAGTGCAGTACTCTCAGATCCTCACACGAATGCAGTCTGCTGTTTGCTGCCTTCGCACACTGGGAAGCAGCAATCGTCCGTGAACTGAGTATTGTTTGCGATGGGTTTATAGGTTTAATTAAATTAAAATGATGTCACCCCTGCGTTTGGACTGGAATTCAATCAGCACACTGTTCCGTTTCCACGAGAACGCTTGATACTATTTCGTTTCATTGCGTTGCATCAATCTCCGACACTTTGTTTATTCCACAGTTGGTTTGTACGTTGAATAACACTGTTGGTACTACTATCATAAGAGGGTTTTGTTTTCACCTCGATAATGATAATATTTTGATGTTTGCATAATGATAATCAATTTATACTTTCAATTATGTTTGGTGTGTTCCAATTTCAGAAATGCAAATTTTCTCATCTTAATTATGTAAATTAAGTGTTTTAATTATTAGTTACAGTTATAGAAGCGGTTGTTGAAGCGGAAATCTCAAATACAAAATCCACCCTTTCAACCTACTTTCAATGTCCTGCCTTAAAATTAAAAAAAAATATTCGAAAAAATTTTTATTAATGTTCTTTTTCTTTGTGATCTTTTATTTACCTCTTTTAATGTATAATTTGAATTTGTTTATGTTTTATTAAAGTAAATGTTCCGGTAATTAATCATACGTTTATTTATTGTTTTGTCTGCTTCCACTACAACTAAATAATACGTTTCGTACTTTTATTCAACCTTTGACTTAAACCGTGATAGTCTTACGTGTATGAAATATTTATAATCTTATAAATTATTTCTTGTTGTTTTTTCTATTACTCTAAAATATGAGCCGTTGAATTATTTTATAAGGACCATGTCGCTAATTTTACCTATTGTCAGGGATTAAGAAAAAATATATATGATTCGTGAATCTAACAGTTAAATCAACAACAGTAAAATATTATTGAGTATCGGTGCAATCGGGTCGGATACTATTTTTGAACGATAATTTCAAACATTCAATGTTTGAAGCTTTTAAACTAAACGTTATGACGCAAAATAAAACAGAGAGCGAGAGATAATTTGAAAAGAGAAGAGAGAAAACCACTTCTCAAGCGGAGCGGAGCGAGAACACATTCATAATCTGGTGGCAACATTGCTCCGTCGGAAGTGTTTGCGTGTTTAAAACAAATTGTATGTTTAGCATCACTTTCGTAAAATACACTGCATTTGCTAAGATGTTGTAGGGCAATATGAAAGGGATTACGAAATTTGGTCTGGAATAGTTTCAATTTGTTATCTGAATTGATTGATTTTAAAATAAATCTGAAATATTTTTGAGTTTAAGTTGTTCCATCGAACATGTTGTGTGGTGCAATGCTGGGTTGCATAATTTATATTAATTTATTATAGTGAAACAAGAGAATATAATATTGAAAAATCTTTTCAGCTTTTCATTTTCATTTTCAAAAAACGGGCTCGCAGCAAGCGTTAGCAAACCCTGACAGTGATAAATGATTGTACACACATACAGGTTGTACACAACAAGAGCGGAGCAGCACAAATAGCGAACTGTGATTATGATTCTGATCAGATTTCCTCTCGTGCCCAATCTGCTTCTGCTTTGTTTCTCGTAAAACTCAGCGTATACGACTACGCTACCATGCCGCAACCGGCGAAGCGAAGCGTGCGGACGGATGGACGGACAGACGGACGGACGGACGGACGGACGGACGGACGGGCCATAAACAATCCTTTCTGGAATGCGCGCGTGTATGGCTTGGGGATCGGGTTTTGTTGGGGATCTCGCCCGAGACACGAACCATTGCGCCATGTCCCGAACGCGACCGAGAGAGTCATTGATTGCGATTGAGGCCATCCCTCGGACGGGCGAACCCGGTGGGGCATGCGAGTGCCTTGAGCGTAAATTTGAATCTTCGGTGGTTGGTTCTTCGCACAGTTCCGGAGAACACTTCGGACGGCTGCCCCTCGAATTAACACTCTTTTGCCGCCCATCTCGCGTCGTTGGATACCAAAAAAAAAAAAAAAAACGCTTCTCTTAAAGGAAATATGACGATGTGTGCGAGAACAGTACGAATTACGAGATGACAAACACTTCTCTCCTGAGTTCCGCAAAAATGTGTTTCGTGCCGGCGTGGGTGTCGTCCGTAACAACCCGCTTCGCGAGTGAAACCGAACGTACACAGACAAACTTTCCACCACGCCGTGGACGGGACCGGAAATGGGCCAGCACGTGTGCTCGAGCGAGAGGAACGAGCAGAATCGAAGAATCGTCGAGCAGGCAGGGCATGATAGCTTCGCTCTCTAGCAGCGTATTGGGGAACCAACCGCTTCGGATCGGAACCGATGCTTGTGAGTCTGTTTATGTTGTTCTACTGCTACTGCTACTCCACCAGCGTTTCTCAGGCGAAACTGACAGATTGCTTACGGGATATGTGAGTGGAGACCGTCTTGTGCGTTGTCATCCACCGTACAGAGGGCTGCAAGTGGACGACGACGCCGTTTTTTTTTCTCTCTTTTGTTTGTCGATGTGTACAGCAGGCAACATGCTGCTAGTAGTGTACTACACCGCGCTTAAGCTGGCGTCACAGGCACAGCCACCAGTGTGTACAGTCACCGGTGGTCGTGGGCCGCTGGGCACATCGACGGCGGCAAGTGTCTGTTGCTTCTCTGGAGTAACTGAAGGGATCGATGCACGCATGTTTCACTCCTCCTTAGTGGTGTTCGTGTTGATTGTGTGGTTTCATGTTTTGAAGCGCATGTAATTACTAGTGGCATACAATTAAAGACGGATTTCTTATTCCTATGTGCTTCTAGTTTTACAAAAAACGATTTTATTATATTTGTTATATTATTTATTATATTAAAAATGAATTTCGATTACATTTGGCAAGATTCGATAGAATACGCAATGCTGCTTTATAATATAATACCACATCAAATGGAATATCTATGGGTTATGGTTGAACTTTCTATCAACCCCAGAATATTTAAATAAAATAAAAACAATTTAAAAAATCCGAAGAAAAAATTTGTTCATCCGGATCTCAAAATGTGTTGTTGAATAATTAAAAAAAAAAACATGGTAAATTTAGTGCACCAAAATAAGCACGTAATACGTTTATTTAAATAATGTTGAATAAAAATCTTTCTGATTCTGATAAAGACTGATTTTATCAAAAAAGATCTAAACTTGCCGTTTAATGTTATATATTGGTATTAAATTGTTCAACAATTACTGTCTATAAAAGATTGCAATATTACTTATGGCCGTGTTATGGAGGACTTAAAAATTATTAAAAGACTAATCTTTTAAAGAAAAAAAAATTACATTCTCATTTTAGCAGCTCATTTGTACTAAAACAAAGGTTTAATACGTTCAATTTATTGTCTTTATAAATAGATTTATTATATGTTTATAATTGATTTGTGTTCGCATTTACCTTATAACAATGGGTTGAAATGAAAATGTTTGTTAATTTTTAATTGTTTACTTTCACTTCTCCTTTTTCCTAAAGTACTTAAACTTTAGGTGAATCATGCATATTATTAGCATACATTAATTAAATTCGTTCGCAAAGCCGTTGAAATTTGCCTCTACAAGTCAATTAAATTTTTATTTAAGTTTACAACAATTGCCTTCTTTGAGCGACAGTCGAGTGGAAAAAAGTTTATAAAAGGTAAAAAAGGCAAGGCAATCGGTCGACTTTACGACTTGAATTCTGATTCAAATTTGAACATGTTTATATGATTGACAGTAAATTTACTAATCCCACTACAAAAGTACGTACACGGATCACAATATACTCGAAATTTGCCTACCATCGACCATGTGCGAGCAACATATTTTTCACCCACTGTGTAATAAAGTTACAAACAAAAACAAAAAAAAAAAAACAATTGTCCCCTATTTGTGTCGCTTGGCGCAATCATCATACGCCACCTAGTAACTGTTACATGGCCATGCTCTGGATCGTACGTACTGTTGGTGCGCTGTTCTGCGGCCACTCTATCCGATTGCCATTAAAATCACTCATTTCACCTCGTCGTGTGCTCTCGTGCACTCATGGAGGCGGCGGCACGAACACACCAAGCACGTAGAGCCGACCGACCAGATCCGCTTTACTAGTTCCGCGAAAGCGCGAGATCCGGCATTTAATAAACGAAGTGAAGAAGAAACCCAACCGAGAGAGAGAAAGAGAGCGAGAAATAGCGAGAGAGAGACAGAGAGAGCGAGCGAGTACTGTTTTACCTTCAATGTTCGACTTTGAAGCCTATGCTCGCCCGTGGTGACGGTCGTCGTCTCCGTGTTGTGGGTGGTAGACGTACCCGATGCTGTTGCGTTGGGGAGCATGGAGCGACAGCAGCAATGTACGGTGACGCGAGGTAGCGTAATATCAATGATTTTAGTCGACGGCAGGACCCACTCTTGTTGTGTGGTTTTGCGCTTGGTCGTCCCCTAGTAGAGAAGAGTGCAATCGGTGGATACGATCTGTGCGCTCGCGTTCGCGTCGGCGGCAATCGGCTCAGCTACCGGCCCGAAGTGAGCAGTCGATTGATGAGCACGCTGGAAGAGTGCTTCCCGAGTCGCTGCCATCGGAAGCTGCCGCTACCGCTGCGAGCCAGCTGCGTCCGTGCCCGTGTAAACATACCAACAGCTCCGTCAAGGCGGCGCAGTTCATCTTACGTCGTGCAAAGTGTCGGACGCGGACAGTGCGCTTCCATTGCAGTTGGTCCTGGTGCTTGGCGGCTGTGCACCGGGCAGTTAGTGAAGCCGTAGTGACGACGGTGGTCGTGTGTTGACGGCCGAGCCAGTGCGTACTACGATTTCCGCGTACAAATTAATGAAACGTATTAGTACGTGTGCGTGTTTTGAGGGGTGGTAGAGCAGTGTTTCTAACAAAATGGAAAAAAGCACGACTGATGTTGTGTTTTGTTTTGGCCTTAGTGGAATGATTGTGAACTATCTATCTAATTTGATGTATGCGGCACGTTATCAGTGTGGCTTAGGTTTCTCGTGACAAAATAGATGGTTTTCTTCTTCGTATTAATAGTGACGATGTATTGAGTGATAGGGCAAGGCTCGATTGATCGTTACACCGGATCGTTTGTTGGCTTCTTAAAAACACTTCCTATTGCACGTGTACATTGGAGTAATTTTTCATAGAAAATGTGTAAAGATTCTGCACTCCAGTACACATTATTAACCATCGTACTCGCATACTTCAATCGAGGCAAGACCCTCGCACCTGATGCATTATTGTGATTATGTGCGCTTGGATTTAGTAAGGAGGGGGGAGGGGCATTATATGCGATTTTGCGATTTTACAGTCGGGTGCATCATCCCGTACGGTGTCGGTCTGTTGATATAATTGTGTTAAACTTCGAGCATGATGTTGTTTTGGTGGTGGTGGTGGTGCTCTGGTGGTGCGCATCTGACATAGCTGACCGCCAATGACAACCACGAATCGCAGCACACCAGATGTAAGAAGTGTTATTTGCGCGATAAGGCACGTCCGTAAAGACTTCACCACCGCGAAGCATCCTCACGGAGGAACTTTCATCTGGACAGGTTGTAGTTGTTGTTACTGCTGCTGTTGTGTGCTATACTTTATTCGCAAGTTTGCCTGTGATTGGTGAGATTTTTTTTTCCTGCGAATGCCGTTACAACCGTACCGCATGAGTGAGTTTGAATGTTCGACGTTTGAAACTGACGGGCCAGTGTGTCTGATCGCGTTGAATCGCATGGCTCACGGAGGCTGTAATGTAACATTGAAAAAGATACCCACTCACACGTTGCCTTGTTCTTACCGAGCAGTATCGTGAAGCTACCGTCTTAAGGAAGTTCAGTACTTAATTTCGAATTGCGAGCCTAGTCTCGATCCAAACACTTCTTCGGCGTGGTCAAAGTATCTTATAAAAATATATTACACGCAATAGGTTGTTTGAAATGAGAAACACACAGCAGATATGACGTTACAGTGATGTATCGAACACAAAAAAAAAACACTGTTGCCTCTAAATGTGCCAACACAAAAACCTCCCGGTGTGCCCGTTTCCATCAACGTGCCAATCACAATCATATTGGTATCATCGTTGCATTAGCCGTAGACGATGACGGGCTAGTCATGATCATAAAAGCATCCATGACGTTTTCCGGACCCCGTTCACCAAAGGCAAATCATAACAAACCCGACCGAACCTACCGGCCAACGAATCGATTGCGTTAAACGCGCCAGTGAGACACCACCACCGCTTTGCGGGGGTAGAAATTTTGTGCTAGGAAAGACATATTATTGAAACGAAATAAATAGCTTCACTCTTGCATCAAGGTGTGTAAGGAGGGCGGGAGCTCGATGAAAAACGGTTCCCATGTTCCAGCGGTGTGTAGTGTTTGGGTAACGTCTTCGCGAGTGGATAAAATGTGAACCCCTGTGTCGACGACCTAGTCGCCGACCCATACGAACATGCACTGTTGCAAACGCTCGCACGCACACCCACCCAGCCCACCAACCTTAGCCGTCTTCTGCGTGTCAGTCAGCGTGCTCTAGACATCCAAAATCGACTACCCTTGGTGCGCTGCTATCGGGGCTTCGACTTCGAAAAATCAGTTCCTCCAATCGAATCCGCACGGAAACACCTTGGAGCACAACCACCACGCGTGCGGCAAAAAGAGATTTAAAAATGCAATGAACAAACCGACCGGTGGGGTTTAGATGGCGGAAGGGCGGAAAAACGGCAACATAAAAGCGACTACTGCTATCCACCACGAACACAAGCACAATAGCACAACAAACGCACACACATCTTCCGAACGAAAGGAAAAGCGAAAGTGTAAGCATATGCCGGAGTAAAAATAGTGAAGATAGTACAACTAGTGCAGCAACAACAACAACCATCAGCTCTCGTTCCTCCCTCATCCACCCTGCCCTTGCCGGTGGCCGTAGTGGCTTTGCCAGACCGTGCACAATGGTGACGTTTTGTTGCAAACAATACTATCGTGGTGTATGGAAGGTGCTTTCCTTACGTTTGTGTCACACTAGCCCTACTTAGTTTAAAATCAGTCTATCGTTAGTTTTCTCGACTTGAACGACGCTTTGCAATAATAGATGCATAAACACGTTTTAAAAAAGTACGAAATTTTTATAAAACTATTCCCTCTTCTTCTGATAAATTTGTACCTAGGAAGTGTATTACGTTGGACATGACGAATATAACTTCGCTGGTGCGCGTGTGGAAAGATAACAAATGGAGTATTGAAGTAACACTTCCCAGAGCCAGAGAGCGTACACAGCAGGCGGCGACCCCGCGCGCGTGAAACGCTAGCCAGTGAAGGCAGTTTAAATTAGAAGCAAAAAATCATTATGTTGATTTGTTACAATTTTTATTCTATAAATACTAATCTTCGCTCCGGACGAGAAGCGTTGCGCGGCTGCGACGGGCTGTACTGGTATATATTGGCGGTATTAGTGCTGGTATGCGCGCTGTTGATGCGCTTGACGCCATCGGCCAATAGTAAACAAAGTTAAGAAAAGAACGGTGTGTGTCTGTGTGTGATTGCGTGCTAGTGAAAGCGGCACGGAGTAGACATTTTTCAACCTGAACTCTTATATTCAGTCGCGACAGCGTGGTGCGGTTGTACCGCGCCGCAAGTGGTGGAAATAAGCGTCGGCTGATTGGCGCGGTACAAACACCTCGAACCAACGAGGACCATCAGCAATAGCAACAGCAACGGTAACAACACGCAACACCAGCATCAGCTTCATCAGAATTCATCGAATCATCTGAACAGTGAGGAGGATCGAAGAAAAAATAGCTCCAACAGCTCGGTTTCGAGCGAACGTACAGTGCAGCGCGCGGAGTACGTTCTGGAACCAGAGAACACAAGCGGCATAAACAGGATCCCGGTTCGTCCGGTACCGAATCATATTCTGGAATAGTCGGTCCCAGAAGAGCAGCTGCTCACCGTTATTAATGAACGTTTGGGTAAATATTACGTTAATAGTCTGACCCCTTTTTTGGTTACTTGCTTGTTCGCATACTTCTAAGAGGCATACTCAAATAACGCCATCTGGGTTACTGGGCTATTGATCGCATTTTTAAGAAGATATAAAACAGCATTATGGATCTAATAGTTCGATGTATGTCTGCAGACATAACAAGACCGCAGTTGAACGATTGTACGTTCAACTTTCGTTTAATAGTTTGGAGTTAATAAATTATGCCAAAAAAACTACAATGTATGTAGAGCAGTTCTATATATCTTAAAGACGCATGACCAACTGTGCCTCACTGTAGGGTGTTTCTTAGGCTTCAGCCAAAATGCATCATATTCTCTTTATTTCTCTTTAATTATCAGCTCTAAACGACAGTCGTTTACTAGGAGCAAAATTATTAATACCGTTGAACCATTCGCTCATTATCTGTTAGTTTGATATGGTCCATTCCGTAGTCTTCCTTCAGACATTGAAATGCATCATATGCCCGGCCGCATGGATCCTCGATCATCTCCAGGTTTCGCTCATCGAGACAGGCACGACGCTTGGCGACAAACTCCGCCTCGTCGACTGTTTTTCCCAGATGCTCCCAGTTCGCATGCAGATCTGCTCCCTCCTCATCGTCGTACAGTTTCAGCGTCATTCCGATGCAGCGCACGAAACAGTGGGTCACTGGATCGTCGGGGTATTCATTCGCTCGGTATCTCGCCTTATGATCTTCCGTCATTCCTTGCACAGAATCGTTGCAGGATTCAATCAGAGACTCGATATTGTCGGCAGCAGTGGCAAGCTGTGGAAAGGCCAATGAAAACGGGCACCCCAGTTTGAACATATTGATCGTGGTACACGTACTCTAGACTATTTCGAATGTTACGATCGGTACCTGTGCAGTTAACGCTGTCAAAATTACACCAATGGTAATGACGTACTTCATGTTGGAACTTTCGGGTTGCGCTGTACACTTAGAGGGGACGGCTGTGCTAACACGACACGCGCTCACTGACAACTGTTGTCACAAATCGATTTTATGTCAATCTTTATAGGATTGCATTTCGTTCTGTGCGGAAGCCACGGTAGCGCGGCTCGTGTGCTGTATAGATTAAGACAAATGAGTGAATCGCGTGCTGGTACGATCAAATTGAGTAGTGTTTTTGCAAATGAGTGCATTTAGCTTCTCTACCTAAACGGACCCACTCGTTCGAGTCCCGAGACTTGGTCAACATTCGAGCTTCACTACCAACTGATTTTTGAGCGCGGGTTTTCGTACATTGTTTGTTATTATTATTCCCTCGGTAAAACTGTTGTACATTGCGACAAGTTAGCAGGGGTGGAGAGTAATGACCTGAGGTAATTGAGGCAATAAGAAGTTTAACCTCCGATTCGTGCCAAAAATTGGATTCTGTCCTCACTGATTACGATCTTTTGCAAACAATACAAATGATGATAGATAATAATTAACAATGGATTAAAAAGTTAAAAATATATACTATCATATTTTTTAATAAATTTCCCTGAATGTCTTTAAAATTGTCAATTTAAACGAAACTGAAGCACTTTTCTAATCTATTTTTTTTCTTCAATATTTTCGATTTGTGTATTTCAAAGGAATCGGTTTAACTCTGATTTTAGATTAACTTATCACTTAAAACTATAGTTCAGTTATATTTGGAAGTACAACATACAACATTATTAATTAGTAATAGTTAGATTAAAGATTATTTATTATTTAGAAATCAGTTAGACTATGATGTACATTTTCCAACTACAAACTTTCAAATTTTTATTGAGCTATGAATTTGGAAACCTCATACAAGCAATAGGATAGCCTGATAGATGATAGGTAGATCCTGTTCATGCCATGCGCGTTGGTGATTGTTGAAAACGGTGGGTTGTCGTGGAAATAACAAAGAGCGATTAGAGCAATGTCATTATAATAAAAAAAAAACTACAAAAAAGTTTTATTAGAAAACATAATTTTCATTCAGTACCTCAACTTTAACGGTTTAGTTTTTTTTGTTTGATGTATTATGAGGATTTATTTGGGTTTGTTTTTGAGAATTTTCCTTCAGTTGTGTTGTAGTTTTCTCTTTGTTCTTTGTTTATTTATTTTGTGTGTTATATGAATTGTAGAAAGAAAACAAACAATAAATCAATTGATACGAATGTTCTTGAAATGTATAAAACGTATGATAGCGTTCCTTATTGCATACGAGCTAATTATCATCATCTGTCTTGAAGAGTGCAATATAACAGTCGAAAGCCCCCTTACACGTATGAGGGCGAAAGAGAAGAACAACAATTACTAAAGAATTACAGACAAGTATATTAACTATACTGTGGACGATAACTTAGTATAAAACACTTGTTACGTAATCTACTCATGTAAATGATTTGTTAATCCTCATTGTTTGAAGACGAACGAGCAACTTCTCAATGTGTCTAAATTTTTTTTTTTACATTCTTTCGTTCACAGCAACAAAAATTCCTCAAGCGGCCTGCTGACGATATCGATTCCGCCTCCGATTCCTTTGAGCAGCCGCCGGTAAAGCTACAGCATAACGGATCCGAGAATCTTACCAAATTCTCCGTCGAGATCGTACAGCAGCTGGAGTTCACGACATCGGCCGCCAACTCGCAACCCCAGCAAATCAGCACGAACGTTACGGTCAAAGCTCTTACCAATGCATCTGTCAAGAGCGAGGGATCTGCAGCCAATGGTGGCCCCGGTGGTGGCATTGGCGGAACCGGAGGCGGTAATGGTATGCCTGGCCAGCAGCAGCAACCAAACAACAACCCTACACCATCCCCGCACATGCACGATCTCGGCAATATCGTCGATTTCAAGCAAGAGCCGGAAAATGAGTTTGCGGATCTGTCGGCGGCCCTGGAAAAGGATGCGGCGGCCAACGGGCACTTTCAGGGGCTGTCGGACTTTATCGGGGATGATACGAACGATGAAAACGACACCTTCAAGGATCTCATATCGGATCTCTCGGACTTTCAGTCCGATTTTCTCGACTTCGAGGAAAAACCGCAACCACCGATGCAACAGCAGCAGCAGCAGCAGCAACAACAACAACAATCGCAAGGACAACAACAGCAGCCATCACACCAGCAGCAGTCACAGATACAGTCGCAGCAGCAGCTCCAGCAACATCAACAGCATCAGCACCAGCAACACCAACAGCTCATGCAGTCACAACAAGCGCAACACTTGCAGCAGCAGCAGCAGCAACAACAGCATCATCCGCAACAGCCGCATCACCAGATGCAACACCAGCAGATGCATATGCAACATACTCAGCAGCAGCAATCTCAGCAGCATCAATCCCATCCTTCCGCTGGCGGACAGCAGATTTTACCGCCCTTGCAACAGCAGCAGCAACATCATAGACCGCACACGCAGCAGCATTCGCAACAGCTTCAGCAACACCTACAACAACAGCTTCAACAGCATCAGCAGATTGAGGTGAAGCAAGAAAACTGCATTAAACAAGAACATCCCAGTCCAGGACTGCTAGAAAACATGGGCATGAAGCGAGGAGGCCCACTAACTCCACAACAACAACAGCAGCAGCAGCAGCAGCAGCAACAACAACAACAACAACAACAACAACAACAACAACAACAGCAACAGCAACAGCAACAGCAACAGCAACAACAGTATTCAAATGCATTTGGAGATGGAATGAGCGGGGCACCGAGCAATGGACCGGGTGCCGGACCGATGGCAAAGCAGCGACCCGGCTCTGGATATGGTAATGCGCAAAACGGCCCCATGTCCGAACTATCCCCGGCAGCGCAAACACTTAAGCACATGGCCGAACAACATCAGCACAAGAACGCGATGAGCATGGGCTTCCCGCGTGCAGGACCCCAAGGGCCACCGCCAGGTCAGCAGCGGCCACCGCCCTTCTCGGAGTTCGGTCAGTTTCCGGGCAACGATTTTATGAACGCATCGGTCGGTGGCGGAACGGGAGGCCCAGTGGGCGGTGGTGGCAATGGGCCGGTCGGTGCGAGTTCGCTCCCGATGGGTGGTGGTGGTGGCGGTGGTGGCGGTGGCGCTGGCGGTGGCGGTGGAGGCGGTGGTGCTCCCGGAACCGGTGCTGGTGTTGGTCCGGGTAACGGTGCGGTTGGTGCAGCCCAGTTCCACAAGGCGAACGTTCCACCATTCCCTGGTGCGGATCTAATCAAGCAGGAGCTGTTTGCATCGCAGAACGATTTCGATCTCAAACCCACCCTGAACCGCCTTCAATCGGCGATGGGTCAGAATGGTCCCAAAATGGGACCGGGGCCACCGGGAGGCTTCGGCAAGACGCCCAATCAACAGCAGCAACCCACACCCCAGCAGCAGCAGCAGCAGCAACAACAACAGCAACAATATTCGCCATATGGATCACCCGGTGGTTTGCCAAACCATGCGGGAAGTCCCGGGTCCGGTTTTATGCCAGGTCCTCGAGGAACTGGCGGAGGACCAGGTGCAGGACCGAATCAGGGTCCAGCGGGTGGACCCAACGTTACCGGAGCTGGTGGACCCGGTGGTCCTGGTGGCGGTGGAGGAGGTGGTGGCGGTGGTCCTGGTGGTGGTGGCAATAACTCGAACGGCCCTGGCGGTAACGGTGGACCGAACAATGGTATGCCTCCGCGCGGTGGTGGACCAAACGGTGGGGGCCCAATGCCGGGGGCCCAGAACTCAACAATGCTGCAGATGAAACAAACGCAACAGCTGCACATCAGTCAACAGGGACCCGGAGGTCACGGCATTCAGGTAAGTTTTTATTGGCGTGTCGTTCTTGCTGTCTGCTCCAGTGTAGTTTGATGTATTCGTCAATGTGAGGAGAATTAGCACAGCTTGGTGGAGTAGAATACTGGCATGAAGAATTTATACGAAAATCATTCTTTCGACCCTACCAATCTAACGTAGAATCCAGGTTCGATAGGAATTTGTCAGAAAATACCTGTTTAGATACAGTTGGGTTTATTGCCCCTCGCAAATGGTGGCAGCGTTTTAGGGCCTAATCCTCATCCTTATTATAAGCAACAGCAGTTGAACCCGTACACCGTTTCGTTTGACTCGTGGACTTGATAAACATCCCAGGCATAAGTGTTCTAGATTCGAATGCATCCGAATCTAGTGATGAACGTCCATCTGGCATACGCGCGTTCGACTCTAGTGCTGCCGGTAGTAGGGAAGTAGCGTCTCATATAGACATCATGGCAGTACCAGAAAAGAGAGGGAGAGAGCGCTCGCTCGTGCTTGGTCGGTCGCTTAGCAGTCAGTCCACACGCAAGTGGTGTTTATTGACAGCGTCCTCTCCTCTTCTCGTCTCTCGTCGTCCCCTCGTCGGTAGTGAGTATGGCCGCTAGTAGTAACAGCGAGCGGGTGATACCGCAATTAATGCACTTGCAAAAAGCGCAAGGAACTGCATCCATCCAAACAGTAATTTGCATTAATTATTCCAGAAACAAATCAATCTCGAAGCATGCCGCCATTGCCGTCGCTGGCTACGGTTCGGTCGATGGGAAAGGGCAGCAGTAAAGATCTGTTTGTGCCTTGTCGGTGCAATTCGCAAACTCTTAGTGGAGGTATTGTCTTACTTTGAGTTTTGTTTGGCTGAGTGTGTGTGTGTGTGTGTGTGTGTGTGTGTGTGTATGCGAACTGTTCGTGTGCGTGCACCGTCCGTGGTACGTTAACCAGTGAGGAGTGGGGTTTCAATTTTTCCTCTTCATTTTCTCTCCATTTTGCACCGTTGTACACATTGCTGCACGTGTACCGAGCAATCACTTGCGAAATCGGTTGACTTTGTTTTTCTTGTGTGTGCACGGGACGCGCACAGGAGGGCGGCAGAATACAGGCGCGTTGCATGCGAAAGGAAGGGAGGGATTACGAGGAAAAGCGATACACCAGCCGGGCGAAGGGGCGAAAGGGCTACAAAATGCGGTGCAGCAGCAGCAGCAGCAGCACACGACGCCAGTGGCAACGATTCGGTTTGGTGCAATGAAACGGACGCTCGTTCAATCGCTCGCGCTATCGTAGTTTTTGTTGTTGTGTTGCTGTTTCGTTGATTATTTTTTCCGTGGTGGATGGATTTGGATAAGTTACGGAAAATTTTCCCCTGATGCGTGTCTGAAGAGCGTGTGTGTTCCCGATCAATGAGCGACAATTAGGGTCTATTGAGTTTCCAATGTTGTGTTCGTTAGTAGATGCAGATTGCACGTCGATTGTGGGTATTATAGTTGCTGTTGATGTAGATACAGACGGTGGAAAAGAATATTTATCATACCACTCGTTTCCACAGGTACATCTTTTTCGAAAATCACGTGTTGGGTGATCCGATAGAGTTTTCAAATTTTACCTTTGTTAAAAGATGTTAGCTGTTATTCTTATATCCCTTCTAATGAGCGCCAAACTCAGTAAAATGTCATTAAATATCTAATCTAGAAAATAAGCAAGGCTTTGTGAATCATTTGCATTTAGTTCTAACAATATGGACGTTGTTGAACTGCGTTACTGATTAGCAAGAATTTGATTCGTACAAATTGTTACAGCGTCATTGTAAACATTGTTTGTCAAATATTAATCGATATTATTATTATTTTGGAAAGACAACCCATTTTTTTATTCGATAAAATATAAAATTTGGATAGCTTCTTATTTGCAATTATTTTCAAATTCCATCATACATTAAAATATTGTGAAATGAAAATATGTGCTTTAGTTCTATCTGGCATCCCAAAGTTAGATTCAATTTATTTTAAATTGATATGCTTGAATACGTGTATTTCCTAATCAAGTTACTCACCCAAAGTTTATCTCAGGAAGAGATTATACACAGTACACTGATAACTGCAATGTTAAGACCGGAATTAAATTTATGAAATTTTTTGGGCATCAGCAATATAAGATTGCATACTTTAACACCTTTTTAGTTTATCAGCCGATGTATATATTGTATATAACTAAAGCTGTTATTTTACGGATCGTATCAATGTCCTCGGTGCACCAAAGTTATACCTTTGCAATAGTGACTTTTCGATCAATTTGATTTGAATTTTCATTTCGTTTTTATAAAAAAGAACAATTTTCAAAGAAATTACAACTAGTGTAATGAAATAATCTTCCGATTATGTTTATCATATATACTCAACAAAATTCCGTGGAAAATGTAATTTAAACGGTTTAGTTATGATTAACTGATGTTCAATTGGCGTAGTATTTTTTTTTTAATTTTAGCCCGTTTCGGCTTGTAACTAAAAACAGTTCTCGGAAAACAAGTGTTTGTAATTAATTTGTTTGATTTTGTCAGAAACACTGTCGTACATTAGTTATTGGAACTTGATTTTAGTACACGTTCACGTAATGATTAAACTGCGCTCTGGGCGAACGAACGTTTAAGCAGATAAGCAGATTAAAGAGAATTTTATTCATCTGTTAGTGTAGATTCTAAAGCTTAGGATATAAAAACGATTTTAGAAAGCATTGTTCTTTTCGTAGAAGTAGTTATTGAATTTGGGTTGACACTTGTGTGTTCAATTTCACTACAAGCGGCTAGAGACGAGTTTGGTAGGAAAAAAAATCCGATAGCACGCATTCCGCCCAATGTTCAGCTTACGGCCGTTCCCTTTCGGCAAATTTGGCATCGGCTTAGAGACGCCTGGAAACGCGTGCTGCGTGCCCGCGGCAGAATTGGAAGTTCGAAGAACAGATTCTCCAGGACGTCGTCACACACCAGCATCATCAGCAGCAGCACCATAAATCGCAAAACTGATCATGTTTCCGGGAGAGTTTAATGGGTTTTGCGAGACCCTTATATTTCATGTTTATTACCGGGAATGCTGCCTGCTGCTACTGCGCCTTTCGCAGCTTCTTTCGAGGAACGTTTCGGGTATAGGCATTTGCACTACCACTATGACCCGCTTACTACCGCGTACCTACTCTACTACACTCTGCGTCGTAGCCAGGAGAGAAAAATCGACCATGGTGTTGTCGGCAATGATTATAATGATCCCTGTGCTGCCAATGATAATGATGTTGCGAATGTCGACGAGAGTGACGGTGCCGTGAGTGTGCCATTTCGTTGTGAGTGTGTGTGTGTGTGTGTGCAGGCTTTGTTGGTGTTCCGTATGGTGAACGCCTTTTTTATATCATAATACGATATCGATCCAGTTTTTACATTGAACGGTTTAGGCAGTTAGCGGATAGCTAATTGCATTAAACCGATATCTTCTGCAGGGAGATTTTTTAACGCTTTTGTTATGAACACTGCCCAATACGTCATGAGCCAAGCTGTTCCAAGCTGTATTATTAATTTTAAAATAAAACAATTGTGATATCTCGCTTTATTTAATTTTCTTTATTTATTCTTATTAAAGATTATGAAATTACAATTTTACCTTCAGAGTTATCAATGTTCTACAAACGTTTTCTCTGAACTATTTCATTTCATTTCATTTTTCAACCTACTTTATTTTGGTTGGTGCGATGTCGTGCGAAATAAATATTTTTTTTGTGCTAAAACTGGTACTAAAATCCGCGAAAAGAAATATCGTAAAGCTTTGAGCTCCCATTTCTCTATAGTTAACTATAGGAGAAGAAAAATAAAAAAGCAAAATTATTTGAAACACTAGTTTGACGTGATGATAATTATAGTTAGGAATTTATAATCATCGTCAATTTTGTTCTTAATTTTTTTAAAAACCACTAATCTTTCCATTCCCTCCTGCATGGCGATAATTTAGTTCAGAATCAAAACATGTTAGAGCAGAATGAATAGATATTTTTCTTAGTCGGAAGTTAATTTAAAGTACAAATAAATAATATAAATTTCGCAATATAACATACAGCAAACTGCTACCATGACTACTTATTCATCAGCTCGAATGGTTTGGTGTAGAAAGTTGCGAAGAGTTTTTCAACTAAAATTGCCTCGTTCTCTGGAATGTATCACCTCATGGTCGTAAATGGCTGTCGGTTGGGTCAAATTTTACACCCACCCACCGTTCAGCTCCTGTTTAATACGGCTTGTTGTTAGCCGCCACTACGCTTGCTTGAGTTAATTTTAGGGAATGGACTGATTTTTTACGGTCATCATTTGCGCTGCGTAAAGACGTCATTAATCATACAGGAATGCTGTAACATTTCATGAGCTCCACACCCTGTTCGTTTGTTCTGACGATATTGTATTAATGTGCATTGAGTGTGCATAAGCTCCCACCTCGAGTGGTTCAAAGTTTTCCAGTGATTTGCTCTGGTTAGCCTCATTCGGTTCACCTTCCCTAACGGATGTGTCAATACCCATTCTTTGACGCAAATTTGATAGCGGCCATTAATCCTTCCGATCCTATCCGTTTACTGGTGCCAAATTTGTTGACCAAACATGATAGATTGTTAAAATATGCACGAGAATTTTGTGTGCTCATCACACGTAAATGTGATTTATCCTTAGATTAGATTAGACACTCCGCCGAGACCCGATAGTAGTCGAGCATTAAACTATACATTACTCTTTAATGCTATCGAATCATAATCATGCAAGCGTTTCTTAACTATTTCCACAGGTAAGCACCAACTGCGAAACTACCATTGGGCGCCAGTCTAAACGGAGCAACAAAACAGTGCACACGGTAAGCTCATTACACTATTTGAACTTCAATGCATTCAACTCACCCAGTGGTTCGGGTTGCAAGATTTTGGGTTTACTGTTTTCCTCATTTGCTAATGAACTGTGGCTCCAAACCTTCGAGCATGCTGGCAAATTGCCCATCGTCTGACTCGCTCAGCGATATGCCCGTTGTCAAAGCTCCAATATATAATACTAGCTCACACGGATCGCCCTTCCGATTGTTTGTGCGAACAGCAAATAAAAAAAAAAGATTGATTGCAGAAGCTCTTCGTACCTGACCTGACGACACACCTTGTGCGATCGATTCCTAATGATAAAATTGATGCATCGATACGGAAAGCGCGCATGAATGTCGGTTGCATTTGTATTGGCCGAATTTTCGTTGGCTCGGGATGCTCTAGGGTTCTACGCATGCACGCGTGTCTGGTCTACCACCTCGAGCACCGACACGGCCGGTGACAATATACGGTCGGTTCCATTATGACGCGCTTGAAGTGTAGTGCAGTGTGTGTGTCTATTCGGGATGAATTATGGAAAAATCATTGGATTACGGTCTAATACGCTTCACCTCCAGTTGGGTCGAGTTTCGTGAGCTTAAACCGCATTTTCCGGCAGTATTGAAAACTACGGCCCGATCCAGGTTTGATGAGTATTTGATTTGGCCACACGGCACGCCATTAATGGATCGATAGATTAGTGGAAAAAATGGAGCTATTGATTGGATTTATATTGTAATTAGTGTCGAGCGTTTACGTTTGGAGGTGTTGGCCAATTTTTCGCACTAGGCGGTTTGTGGATGCTAAAGAATAGAAAGATACTGTTTAACATGAGCGCAAACTTTTATTTGAGGTTTTTGTTAAACTATGAATATATCTTTATTAAAAAAGAAAACGTTTGTTCTAAAATGAAATTTACCAAACAATGAAACAACAGAGCTATGTGGCTATTTCTTCATAGCTAGCCCAGCCCAGTAGAGTACCATTATGAGTTTAAGCTTAAATCGGTTCTTGCCACTACACTCGACCCATATATCCAACAATCAGCTACATTCTAATCTATACACTCGGTGCCAGAGTGCAGCACCAAAGCCTGCTGAACCTGCTGTCAGAAAATGTAATGAAGCTGAATTAATGATTATGCAATCATTGTCAATGATGGCGTTTGCTGGAGGGTATGTGCACGCGATGTGTATACTGCTGCCGGAGCGCTGTATAGTTATTTTTCCTCTGCTGTCTTAAGAACTGTTTACATTTTCAACTTTATCAAAGAAAAAAATTATTTTTATGATTGGCGGAGGGTGCGGGGAAAAATGTTCGAAACGTTAAAAAAATCAATCAAACAAAAAGCCAACCCCTTCTTTCCTCCCACACTTGTTCGGAGCTGGTTGTGTGACGGATTTTGTTATAATTCTATCGAACCCGACACACAGTGTTCTCCGGGATACGGATGAAGTCATCGAAAACAACACCGCCATGCCGGTGTGCATTCGTGCATACCCCCAAAAGAGTAACCAACACCGGATCACGTAAGGGATCACCCAGCACCATTTATCTATCACTAAGTGAAACTTTCAAACCATTTGCCTTAATGAAGCTGATAGCTAACTGGTGTGTGATGTGTCTGGGATTGGTAGACACATCACAAGCAGCCCAGTACGAAACGCCATCGACATCCAGACACAGGCGGCACCGCTAGTCGATCAAACGTGTATGGTTTATTTCATCGTCACATTCTTCTGTTCACGACAATACGCTTGGACGCTGGGTCTCTACCATGCCAGACCAAACCCAATACGCTCCAAACCGCTCACTCATTTCTTGCGGCCCATTTCAACTGTCGGAATAAAAGAGCCGAGAGATCGTTCGTACTGTTCTCTAGCACTACCCTTTGTTATAATTTGTTTGGTGAGCAGCAGAGAGTTAAATATAGTTACCACTATATGGTGTTCCATAACAGTCATGCTGGACTTTCCCGGTATGAGTTTGTATGGGATAAGAAGCTAGAAAAGAGTCTGTTTTCAACGCTGCATCCTATGTACGCTGTTTCATAGCAAACACACGGCATTTTGCGATAGAATGATGCTAAACCTGAGAAGAATACGTTTGTTAAGGCAGAAACCCTCAAGATGCTTGCAATAAAGAGCATATTCAATTTAAAAAAATTGGTTGTCCTTTTACACGCTTCAATGCTGCTAAAGCATCATTGATTTTTAAACTCCCTTTTGTGATCAAATCATAGTGAACGTTAAATTACGGTTTTTTGTTGTATACATTTAAAATACCGACTGATTAAAAATTTAACGTATTTTGTTGAAACTCCTGAAGATTTGCAAAAGATAATTAAAAAGTTTGGTTTAAAACAAGCTTTGCTTTTTTGTACATTTTTAATCGAAAATAAAAATTTCGTTCGCTTTTCGTCGGTATCTTCGTTGAACGTTTAGTCAATGTACCGTTTGTATATAGTTTGGGAAAAAAGATGTATTCGAATAAGATAACAGTTTGTTTTCAAATTTAGCTATCAATTTCTTTGTGATATTATGCATTAGTTATGGCAGTTGTTAAAATAAATCCAATAAAATGTGGTCCAAGGCACATTTTTGTTTATTAAGCCAACGGTGAGCTGCTACCAAACACTAGTGCGTAGGGCATAAATCGTTCAATGTTGTGATCGTGATATTGTAGCTACAAATAGCTATTAGCAAACTCATTACATCGTCATTTACTTAACGTTCCCGGGGCAAGCAGCAGGTTGCTAATGTATGGGATTCCGGGGCATGATAGCAATGTAGGACAGCTTCTGCTGTTTCTCGGCCGCAGATATGAACTTACTGCCGATCGTAACTTCTTTCGGTATCGGTTTCTTTTTCGCCGCGTTAAGTTGCTCTTTCTGCTGCCGCCCCACTTTGGGTGGTGGTGGCGTGCCTAAATCGAGCAGATGTTTCACCGCGGCGATCGATTTTTCCTTCAGCGCGAACCGTTTGCCGTCGTCCCGTTGGTCCAGCGCTTTATCGACGTTACCGAACGGAGCTACCTTGATGATGTTTCGCTGGTTGCTTTCCTTGCGCCGGTAGTAAATCACCTCTCCGAGCAGTGTGATCATCGCCAGCGCTAATCCGACCAGCGTTGCGATGAACACACCGCCCAAGCTTTCCAGCGTGATACCCTCGCTGTCGTCGGTGTTGGGGCATTGGCCGCGGGCCGAATTGTTCCAAAATTTGGCCATAATCGACTCGAAGTAGCGCTCCTTCTGCAGCTCCAGTATGAAGTAGCTCAGCTCGTCCTGCAGATGGCTGCCCTGCTGCACCGCGATACCGTACGGCTGCTCGGCAAACACTTCGCCGACCTCGGTAAAGTTGCAGTTGCGCGAAATTTCGTACCGTATCTCCGCCGAATCGTGTATGAACGCAAAGTCGGCATCGAGCCGTTCGTTGACGCGTCGAAATCCGTCCGCAGCCGTGGCGACCGGTTCGGCCGATTCAATCGCGGAAAGGATGTTGATGTACTGCTCCTTTATCGGATAGTCCCACACGCGATACTGAGCTTGATCGTTACCGCTCGACAACGTTAGGTTGCGCCACATCTGGTACAGCACGTCCTCCGCGTGCTTCATGTTGCGGAAGTAGTCGTGCGTATCGGAGTCCTTCACGACCGTGTACTTTATGCGGCTTTGGCGCGATAGCTGCTCCAGCGACTGAACCGGCGTCTGCATGCGCTCGACTGTAAGAAAGGCGGCCAAGTTAGCCGTAAACGTAGCGAGCATCAGCACCACAAACAACCAGTACGCGGCGACGAGCGTTCTTCCGGAGAGAGCCTTCGGTGCCTCTCCACCACCTTGTGGGGTGAAAGAGGTTAACGCAAACCAGAAGCTTTCCTTCAGCGTAAATTTTCTATCGGAAAGAAATGCGAATCAACTCGAGGACCCGCCTTTACCCGTTACCTGCGCTTACCTGCACTCGTACGAATAAGCTTCCTTGTTGTTTTTTGCACTGTACGGTGAAAATTTGTCCAACAACCACAGCATCACGGCAGTGGCAACGATGGCGAGCAATATGCTCAACCAAACCTCCAGCCGCAACACGGTCATAAACTTGAACAGCGACGTCTCGCGGACCGGCTTCCGCATCGCTATCAGTATCCCCGTCTGCTCGAAGTACGGTGCGACAAAGTCGACCACTTCCTCCCGTTCGGCGGTCATCTTCAGAGCGGCGATAGCGAAATCGATCTCACCCACAACCAGCTCCCCGATCAGCCCGTCCCATCTGCCATCCGTATCGCGCATCCCAAACGTTCCGTTGCGCGGTGTAACGAGATCGTAGTCAAAGTTCATCACCAGCGACAGCTGATGCAGGAAATCGATACAGTACCCCTCCCAAATCGGTTCACCGGTGGCTGGATTGAAGAGGATCTCGCCTGTTGGACGCCGCTTGCGATAAGCCCACGGAATGGATTCGGTCGTTCCGATGCGAAAAAATCGTTTGTTCTGTCGAAGGCTTCCGTTCTGTGCCAAGACTATTTCACCTTGCATCAAACTGCCAATCGTCGTCGCCGCAGCCGGTGATTGTTTCATCGAGCTGGTGGAATTCTGACTCGTTGGTGAGGTGATAATAGAGAGGTTGAGATTCGGACGAACTATGTCGCTTTCCCGAGTGCTCCAAAATTGAACCATCGGGACCATTTTGTTCAGCAGCGCTTCTTTTGCCGCTGTTACTTGTTCGTAAGACTCCGAATCCAGTTCCGGTGTACAGTTCTGTGTGCGCAGTATTGGTAAAGACACTTCGACGGACCATTTAAGAAGCAGCTCAAGCATGTTCTCCAGATGCGCGACCATGGGATCGAATCGATCCGGGCAAATGCATGGTGGCTGTTGCTGTAGCAGCATACAGCAGGTACTCACATCCAACTGCAAACGATTCATTTCGGGATAACGATCGACATAGGTAAATTTGTCACCTTCCATGTCCGTGAATAGTAGATTCCACTTTTCGGGTTTACGCACCAACCCACCATTGATGGCTTTTTGCAGAATGTCGTTCATTTGCAGTGTTCCAGCCATGATCGCGTAGAACGCTGGATATGGACGAATATTTTTTATTCGCTTCACCGTGTCCTGATCAAGCTCACCGAACACGATAGCCCGAAGGTACGAATCGGTGATGAGCAGATATATCGTAGCATCTACCTCCTGAAGGCTGGGCAAAATGTAAACTACATCGTTGCCGGTACGCGCCAGCAGGAAAGATTCCATCAGCTTCACATACGTTTGAACGGATAGGTCTATGTGAAAATAGGGGATACCGTATTCTCTCGCGGCACCAGATATGTACTTCGAATCAATCCATGTAACATCTAACACTAAAGAAACTCCTGTTCCAAAGGCGGCACAAACTGTGTGGGTGAAAAAAAAACGGAATCAAGGCATTGAAAATAATGGTAGCTTAGAGCCGGTCGAAAATCTTACGCTGTTCATTATCGATGAACTGTAGCCGATTTCGATCATACTCTATGTAGTAATCTTGCACCGTGATGCCCTTAACTCTAGTTATCGCTTTCTTGATCGCAGCTATAGCCATAGACGGAACGCTTGTCTGTTCCTTTTCGTGCACAATCACTGGAGGATGCAAATGAGAGGCGATATAATGAGACAAATGTTTGGAATCACATGTAGCAAATCTACCTCGTGCCACTCACCAATCCCAATTAAAAAATTGCCTTCTGCATCATACGTTACATTGCTTGCGGTTGTTGGATTGGTAATCACTGTGCAGAGACAAATAAAGTATATCACAAGCATTCTGTTGCGAACCATTGAACCACTTTCCTGGCGAAGGACTAGAAATCGAATGACGAATTATCTCGAAGTAGAACCAACCATCCTGAAAAGATTGGTAAGATATGCTAATTCGCGTTTTGTACCATATTGATTAAGGCAAATTATATTTTTTGTTTCCTATTGCTACACTCACGGTGTGGTGAAGCGTATCCATGAAATTCTACTATGACAGTTAGAGGACTGAATTGGCTATCATTTCCAGTGAATTACCATTTATTATCCACATCGACGTATCGCATGCCGTTACTTGCGTTTTCACGGTGTGTGTGCTTGTATGACATATTCGTGCTTGTCTTGATATTTCATAATTAATTCCCTAAATCACTACTTCCGGTGAACTCACTGAACACATAGCAGATACTTTGTGACTGACCAAACGTTGCTTGACGACGAGTAATTCCGATAGAATAAGTGACTTAGAAGTATACTTTATTTTCGTTTCCCATCAGGCTTTGCATGTAACGCCAGAATCTTGACGATTCAGTACAAATCGATCGTGGATAGATGTAAGCTATGTCTGGGCCGTTAAATGTGTTCAAAATTAAAATCATCAAAATAAATCCTCCCAAAGCAGCTAATACTTGTTTATGTGAGCTGTTCGTATATCTCATGCTAAAGAAGAAATATTTGTAATTAGCGCCATGTTGGAACAAACAGTACTTAAATTATGAATGTTACAAACCTTTTCGATTGTTTTCTCAATCTGTTCGATTTGGTTTCTGGCTTGTGTGTGTAAGAAAATTTATGTTCATTGGCGCTTAGTTGATTCTTTATGCTCTTCTCCAGATTTCGATGGATTCTTTTTAGTTCAACTATCACGTGTCCTTCGTGCGGATCGATGTGCTCCAATGATATTTGTAGTTCCTCTTTGCCAGGCTTCATTTTTGTTAAATTCTGCTTCATTTTCTTGTTCCCTGTCCAACACAAGGCACGGATGTTGTTAATGTTTTGTAAATTGCTGTATATTTCGCAATTGAAATTACATCTTGCTTGGCTAACTAGATGGATAAAGTCTTGATAAATAGCTGCTTACTTGCACTATTTCTCAGTTACGTCATCATTCGAATGTCATTTGCAACTCGACATTGTTTCGAATTCGAATTTCTATAATAATTTGTTGAAATACGATGATGTTAGCGTACTAGAAAAGTGATAATTCTGGGCGTAGAAGAAAAAGCTATCAATTGAACAGTTGTCTATGTTGGTACGAGTTGTTGATACGAACGTACATTGCGTATGAATGTAATAAATTTAAAGATTCATGCTTGGGTGCTTTCGTACTGCTTAACCTTGTACTAAGATAATTACTTTCGAGCAAGTTTTTCTTTTCAGTTTCAGCCTCATTTATGCAATTTTCATGTTGAGACGTTGGATACACAATGCACGAGTAGTAGTAGAGAGCTTTGGAGAGGCTATCTGTAGATAGTATCATGGTGAACGTAGTAGTAACTACGCTGCAACCATATTGGAAAATGGGAGAAACGGAAATTATCAACCACCTTGGGAGAAAGTATCCGATCTTTGCTGCCTCCACCTAAGTGCCGTGGACAAAAATGAAGTTTTTTTTTTGCGGATAAACAGATGAAAACCTCGCCATGAAATGCTATGAACGGGCCGGAACGTTCGGGAGCGCACATATACGTATCCCGTGTGTAAGAGAAGCGTAGAAAAAAATAAAAACGAAGCGACGAAAATGGCACGACTACGAATGACTTCGTCGGCACCATTTGAGTCACTCGACTCTATCGTGCTCGGTTTTACAACCGACCCGTATGCAAATGTCGTCGATTTTATTTGGTGTCTCCACCGTGTGATAAAGTCGCGATTCATACGGTGTCGAGCGGTGCTGGGTTAATAGTAACACAACGCCATAACGCGCGGTGACCGATAGCAATAGAAGCAGTGTACCAGCACGATGAATTACTTCCTTGTGCATTACTTCGAAAGGAATATGCTAGTGTTTGAGAAAATGTGTTACACACATTTATCAGGCATGTGGCAACCTAACAAAGGCGATAAAAATGTATTTTACACCCAACGATCCGATTGAATGACAAAATCTCACATGCTTTTGCCAGCAGTGAGCAGTGAAAAGCTTCTCCCGGCAAAGCTTCGATTGAACGGTAGCAGCACCCTCGGTTCACACCAGAACACCACCCTCTACCCGTGTGAAAACGGAACACGGGTATAGGGAAAACGGAGGGGAAAAAGACGACGGCAGGGCAGCACTGTGCAGCAGCGCGCAAACACAAAGCACCTCCAACATAATGGCAAATGACCCAAATTATAGTTTTGCGTTCGGGTTGTGTGTACACCTTCCGCGTCGCCTAAATCCGCTCTGGGGGCAGTACTTTGCCGTGCTCTCATCCACTGTGCGGTGAGCCTCTCTTGGGTTATGCTCTTTCTTGCCCCGTGACTGCAGCGGCCACATTGGTTCGACTGGAAGACGTTCGTTACCAAAAGCATGATGACGGCCCGATTCCTCAGTGTACGTGTCTTTGCGTCCGTTATCCGGCCGACTGACGGCTTCGTCGACCGCAAAGCTTTACTTGGAGCTTTGACTGGTGACTTGGGGTGCTGAGCTGCGCCTGCCGCTTTTTACATAGAAGAATGGAACGTATATGTAATGCTGCTTTGCTTGCTTGTTGTTGTAATGCTTTTTCGTAAGGATTTTTTTAAAATCATAAATGATCCATTCTCTCTAGTTTAATATACAATAAATAATGTACGTTTGTGCTGTTAAGACTGTTAGTAAAATGACGTATATGTTTTGTAAACTGACCGATTGATTTAGTAATATATTTTATAAAACTTTGGACTTATGGAATTCATGCGATATGACTATTAACATTCTCAAGAGAATCATTTCACTTTCACTTTTGTAATCGAAACTTGCTGTGGAAAGTAAACTGAATTGATGCATTAATAATTCAACCCTACCGCGGTCAATCTCGTTTTAAAATGAGTAACTATCATTCGCTCCTGGCGAAACGCATCGATAAACCAAACTAGTGTGGCAATTGTGAAACGCCATCGTACAAAATCATAATGATTTTCGGGGATAAGCGATCGCAAAGTTCCGGCGTTGGTTGGCAGCTTATCGTTCGTAGACTAACCTAACCGAAGTTGTATCTGAATGCCGGGTGAAGGTTTTGAGAACTCCGATATCAAACGCTCAACACAGACACACGCGCACACAAACTGCACAACCGCCGTTTGAGCACTCGTCTAATTTAGAAGGGTTACGTGATTTGAGCAAATCTCTCTCGCTTACCCATTCTCGTTAATTTTCATCGTTTGCGACACACACGGTTGCTGCAGCAGCAGTAGTAGCACACATGAAAGGTGTGCATTATAATGGCGTACGGTCTCATGTGCCGCATGTGCAATATTTAGAAACGGGCATCAGGAAAGAACCCTGATTCGAACCCCGTGCACCAGCGTTAGTAGTGGGCATAAACTGGTTGTGGTGGATGATTTTCTCGCTGGAAAAGCGCACTCGGCCGTACATTGTCATTGGTGTGCCCCTGATCCTTGCCGGTCACCAACGGTGACGTTGCAGCGTGTGAAGGAGCCGCAAGCTCGGAGTATTAAACGCAATTATGTCGTCAATAAATTGAACATATTTAATTCAGCATTCTCCGCGTCCAACGGCAGTGTGGCACTATGACCGGAAACGGAGCAATATGGTTCCGTTGTGTGCTGTACGCTTCAATTAAATCGTGCAGCGAAATGCTAATCGGACCTGACAGGATTATAGTAAGCACTGGTGCCGAGAACAAAAATGCTAGAATGTTGCTTAAACTAGAGGGAATCTTTTTTTTCTGATATTACCTAGTTTTGCTGTACAATAAAGCACAATTCATCTAATTTTTTCTGTTTGTTTCTCTCTTTTTTCTCTTTTGCACACACAGGTTTCAGCTGGACAGCATTTGCATCTTAGTGGCGATCTTAAGTCAGGCGTATCCGTGGCCGCACAGCAAGGTGTGTTCTTCAGCCAGCAGCAATCCAACCAGCAACACCAGCAGCAACAGAATCAGCAGCAGCACCAGCAACACCAGCAGCAGTCGCATGGGCAACATCAACAGCACGGGCCACATCAGCAGCACCAGCAGCACCAGCAACATCAGCAGCATCAGCAACACCAGCAACACCAGCAACACCAGCAGCATCCACAGCATCAGCAACACCAGCAACATCAACAGCATCAGCAACATACGCAACAACACCCGCAACATCAGCAACACCACCCGCAGCATCAACCGCACCCGCAACAGCAGCAGCAGCACCATCAGCAGCACCATGCGCAGCAAGCCGGTTCGAAGCAGCAGACACAGCAAGGCAAGCAGTCTGGCGGTCCGGGCGGTATGGGTAACATTCCCGGCGGTGGTATGATCGGTGGACAAGGTGGTAACGTTGGTCAGCAGTCGTCAATGCCGAATGGACCAGGTCCGCAGCAGCAGCAGCAGGGTGGTCTTAATGCGGGAGGAAACATTCCCACGTCGGGGGGCAATCATGGTGGCGGTCCAAACCAAAATCATCCACAAAATCAAGTGCCGAACTCACAAGGTAAGCGTGCTGAGAGCTGTTCATATTTCCATTTAAAAACGTTTCTTTTTGTACATATATAATCAAGACTTGCCTATCTGGTTGACATAGCAACGGCAAGTGTTATGTATCTATCATTTCGTGCCTTTTTGGGTAATGATGCGTTTATATGCAATGCAATCGGATTGCAACCTTTTTTATGTTTAGGGATTTTCTAAAGACTTTTCTGACTCTAGTTAGTATGTCACAAATTATTAGTGAACTCGAAACTATTATCTAAAAATTCAAAATTACGTTGAAACCCTCACAAGACACTCGAATGGTAGAAAAACATTTATCCAAATCGTTAGGCGAGTTAAGAGTAACTTTGAATCATATTCGGTCCGGAGCACCTAACACGGAGAGATCGGAGTTAGTTGGACTCGATTAGTAATGCATATTTTATAGATCTTTGATGGGAAGCCACTTCCATATCATATGGAGCGGTTTTTGTCCAGTCCCTCCCATTATGTTGAGTCTTTTGCGTGTTCATTACGTGGCTGTTCCAATTTGGTATCGTCTCATTAACCCGCAACAGCTATGTCGCTGTCTCTATCCATCGTGTTTGCAGTCCTCGCTTGACTGTTATGCCTTCGTTTACAGCGAAGACGATTGTTGATATGAATGTTGAAGCAGAAATTCGGAAGACCTTGTGGTAGGAGCGATCGGGTCACAGTGAAAGAGCCCTACAGTTATGTGAAAGAACCCAAAATTAGACGAGCGTTCGTATCACCACGAAGCTTGCGCTTGGCTGCGTAACCGCCAGTAAAAATGAAAACTCTCCATGCTCTGAATGGTGAGTGGCCATTTCCCCTGGCACTGTTGTACACATAGATACGCGGGGGAGGGGGGAACAGCTACGAAATGCGCATGACCGTGTGCAGTTTGAAATTGACTGTACTAATCGATTGAACCCGAGTGCAATATGTCGCTGTCTCTGTTGTCGTCTGCCAACGAACAGTGAGCAGTACAACGAACCAAAATGTGCCGGAAAATTGTTTCCCCACAGAAAAACCGAACACAGGACGAAGTGTCCATGTGTATGTTTGTGTGGGTGTGTGTGTGTGTGTTTATTACCACTGAAGCTCACGTTCACACTTGGTACGTGCGGAACAACGCGATCGAATATTCAGCCCTTCCTATTCGCTGTTGATACCATCGGGCGATTTGCTTTTAGGTTAATAGATTTCCTTTGCGGAGCACACTCGATGCGGCCGCGTTAGCCTTTGCGTGTATGTTGCCTAGCAATGGAATTTTATATTCTAAATTTAAACACATCGTAAATGCACCATTTATGAAGGTTGCTGTAACTTCTAGCAAAAAAAAAAAATAAATAAAACTAGAAACGATTCGTTTGCACGAGAAACATTATCTCTTTTGTGTGATTTAAAAAGAATTATTTGTCCCGTTCCAGTCTACAACACAGGCGGTGCTAGTTGTTGGCATCATTTGTTTCACATGATTTTATGTGTTGTTTTTTCTTCAGTTCTTTTACATATACACATTCTTCACAAACACGAACGTCATCTGATGATAGGTCATTAAGAGAAGTGGTGAAAAGGATGTACCAGATTGTTTGATATTGAGGTCGTCGCCTATTCATCCGTTTTGTTAATACGAGCATGGAAGAGATTTATGCGATGTGAAAATGTTACCCCATCTGCGCATTGTATGCTACGCAAAGCAAGATTGGAATGATTTGTGGAACTATTTATATTTACTTATTAATCAAGCGCTGCCGCAAGTTTGGCCTTATTCTAGCTCCTGTGTATAAGTTGACAACGTAAAAGAACTTCCGACGTAAAAAGTCCCCTGATTCAACCGATATATCTACACATACACTACAAACATACACTGAAGCATATTAACACTTCTGTGAGGTCATCGAATAATGCATAGAGAATACATACTCATTGTCCGACCATCTAAATATTCCTTTGGATCATCGCAATTGTATCGCAAGCCATGATTTTGTTTGGTTCTTATAGGTAAAGTTTTGAATGGAATTTTAACAAAACTAAAACTAGAATGGCAACGAATAGCAAGGCTATGCCTCATTAGTTCTAAATCTGACTTAAGCTGCATTCAATTCTTGATATTTTACCTACTCTGAAGTATAGCGAAATCTCCAAACCACCAAAGAATAGAAATCTATCAAAGAAGCAGAGAAGTATTGCATTTTGATAAATCTTTATCTTGTTATTTCCTTGCAGCATCGTCCATTGTCAACGAAGCGCAGTACACCGTTTCGCAGTCGCAAACAATCAACTTTACGCAGCAAACGCTACGGGCCCGACAGCAGCAGCAACATCAGCTAAATGGAGGTGGTGTGGTGGGCATGTCGAACGGTGGCAACGGTGCCGGAGGTCCACCGCAGCATCAACAGCAGCAACCTGGACCGGGCATGGGCGGTGGTCCCGCGCAGAACCAAGCCCAGCAACAGCAGCCACAACAACAGCAGCAGCAGCAGGGTGGACCACAAAATCAGGGTCCTGGTGGGCCTACCGTTGTTCCCGGTATGGGACAAGGTGGTGGAACGGTGCCACCCGGTATGGTTGGTGGTATGGTTGGCGGTCCTGGAGGTATGGGCGGTCCTGGAGGCGGTCCGACTAATGCTGGTGTCGGAATGGGACCAAACTCAAACGTTCCTATCGGTATGGGTGGCGGTATGGGAGGTCCTAACGGGCCACCCGGTGGCATCAGCGGGTTGAACTCGATGGTGTCGAACTCTATGGCCTCGGGCGCCACCGGCGGTACTGGTGCTGCCGGCGTGAATGGTCCTGGCGGTCTCGGTGGAGCTAGTGGCGGTATGATGCATAGCGGCATGGGAGGTCCAGGGGCTGTTGGTGGTGGTCCTCCCGGATCCATGCGACACGCGGAGCAAATGAAATTCCTGCAGCAACAGCAGCAAATGATACGCGCCCAAGCCATGCAGCAGCAGATGGTGGCTGGTGCAAGACCACCGCCACCGGACTACAAAGCGGCCCAACAAGCGAATCCAGCTGCTGCGGCAGCTGCTGCCGCCATGATGCAACAGCAACAGGCACAGCAACAGCAAATGCTGCACGTCGGGGGACGATTCCCCGCAATGCGCCGCATAACGCAGCAACCGATTCCACCCAGTGGACCGATGATGAGGGTACCACAAGCGGCCTATATGCAACAGCAGCAACAGCTAGCCGGTCACGGTGGCCCACGAGGTGCCACTGGAATGGTGGGAGGTTTTGGTGGCGGTAGTGGCGGCGCTGGGGGCGTCGTTCCCGGTCCTCCCGGTGGTGCTGGTGGTGTATCAGGTGCCGGAGCCGGTGCCGTGATGGGAGGTGGAGCCGTACAGCGACCACCGAACGTGCAGGTCGGTCCGGAAGGTATGCCGATCGGATCGCAACAAGCGGAATGGCGACACATGATGGTCATGCAGCAGCAACAACAGCAGCAGGTTAGCTTTGGTGGCACGAGTGGGGGAAGCATGCGACCAGGTTTCGGTGGTAAGTATAGCATCGCCATTTGCGGCAACCGTACCGACACATTTGTTATTTTGATACGTATTTTTTTATTGTTTCAGCACCCGGTGGTGGTCCTGGTGTAGGAGGTCCGAATGGAGCAGGACCAATCGCACGGTTAGACTCGTCAGTCGGTCCTGGTGGGCCTAATGCTCCAATTTCCGCTGGTGGTGGTAGTGGTGCCGGTGGACCAAATGGACCGAACAACGGTGGACCGGGTGGACAAGGCAATGGTAACGGTGGTATGACGGCTATGCAGATGCAAATGATACGCCAGCAAAACCTTTCCATGTACCAAGGCCAAGCAAACAACCCAAGCGGTGGTAGTGGTGCTGGAGGACCTATGAACCAAATGCAGATGATGCAGCACCAGCAGCTGCAACAGCAACAGCAACACCAGCAGCAGAACATGATGAACCAAATGCAGATGAGCCAGATCCATATGTCTCAGACGCAAACGATGTCAATACAGCAGCAGCAGCAACAAAATCAACAATCTGTGATGAATACCTTTACAACGCAAACGACGCAACAGTCCACCACGACGACGATGATTAGTGGGGGCGGTGGAGGTGGTGGTACGGGTGGCGGTAACCCCGGCGTAGTAGGATCGAACGTGAACGGTAATATCAATCCTGGCAGTATGCTCACCGGCACGGGTCCCTCGGCGGGCCCGAACAGCAATAACAGTGGGAACAACAACAGCGTCAGCAGCAACAGCAGCAACAACAACAGTAGCAACAATGGTCCCGCTGGTTCCGGCAATAATAACAATAACAGTAACAACAATTCCTCCGAGTTCCTAGCGTTCCTGGAGAACCTGCCCGTAGGGGATCCAAACCAGTTCAATGCACAGGATCTGCTCAACTCACTCGACAATGATAGTTTCAATCTCCAGGACATTCTGTAAAATTACGTGTGCAGGGAGCACAGCACTGTACGAGGCGAGGTTACGAAAGCGTTGCGTTGATATTACCAATTCCAAAGGTAGTTGTAGCTGTAGTGTTGACACCTGTTATCGGTTGTTGTAGTTACTTCGAACAGGATACAAAATACTTCACTCTGTTGATGGTTAAATACGGTAAAAAGTGACTAACGATAAAAGACAAATCAAAATGTTTGTGTAAATCCTTGCGCAGTAGCCGTTGACATTTTGGAACGACTTGGGGCAAAGAAGCAAGAAAAAGAGGGAAAACATAAAAAATCGCGCACGAAAGAGAGAGAGAGAGAGAGAGAGAGAGAGAGAGAGAGAGAGAGAGAG
>JXWZ01000164.1:0-12580 GCA_000956215.1 Anopheles farauti No. 4
CCCCTCCTGCAACCGCAAACGCTTCTTTTGCGAAACCTTTTGTGCACTATCTTTGAAGCTGCGCACGGAAGGGAGAAGATTTAAAGACAGCAAGAGGTTGGTTGGGCAGGAAGTGATAGTGTAGATAACGCAGCAATGATTTATGCTTCGCATTGCCGCTGCAAGGCTTTGGCTTTATCGCTGGAGTCGTTCGGATTTAGTGAACTTATTTCACCGACACCGTGTTGTTTCATAATGTTGATATGTTTATCGTATTGTTAGTTAGGAAACATTCTCGTTTTCGTGTGTAGTTTTAATTTCTTTTGTTTATGTTTATGGTTTTGTTCTAGTTAAATATAATCAAGAGTATTTTAAAGCTTCATTCTATTATTTATGAGTGTTTCGTTTAAGTTTCATCCTCAGTTTTTACTACTTCACTTTACTCGTTTTGTCGTAAGTTTGATCAATTTCACTCATCACTTTTTTTATTATTTCATTTATATAACCTGTTTCATGTATTTTAAACATGTCTTAAACGTTTATTATTCTTATTACTTCCACAAATACTTATTACAACACTTACATCAGTTGTTGGGCTTCATAAAATTAATACTTGTATCTTCATTTTTGTATAAAAATATTTTTTACCATCTATTTATATTTTCAAATTCCACATTTCGTTTAGTTTGAAAAATTCAACCCAACTCAAGTTCCGACCCATTTTTTCCCCTCTCATTCGTATTGTTTGTTACACATCTCAATATGCACACT
Source organism: Anopheles farauti No. 4 (assembly GCA_000956215.1). Classification (NCBI taxonomy): domain Eukaryota; kingdom Metazoa; phylum Arthropoda; class Insecta; order Diptera; family Culicidae; genus Anopheles; species Anopheles farauti No. 4. The sequence goes on from JXWZ01000164.1 coordinate 751, forward strand.
TTAACATACTTCAGCTCCGCCGCCCCGCTCCCCCCCCCCCCCCCCTTACTCCCTATCGGTTTCGTCTGTTTCTGAGTTTTCACCTTACTGCTCAAGTTTTCCCCTTCCACCGCAGCCTCGGCTCGCCAAGCATGTGCCTTATTTGAGCAAACCAAAACCATAATGCTGATTCGAATTCGTAGCTGCGGGCCAATCGTCTTGAGCGTTCTTCATCGCCGCCCGAACCGAGCCATGAGCAAGGCTGTAGCGTCGAGGCTTATCTGGTGCGACGTCCCGACGTGGCCGTGCATGTGTACGGCGCTGGCAAAGACGCCTTCAAGTTCATCGTTTCGGTTTTCCGGATGATACAAAATGCGCTAGAGCTTGAAAATAGATAATTAAATCATCCTCAATTTAAATTATTTCAAGATCTTTTCTTCGGCGACATCACCCAGCCCGGTCCACCTCATCGGCACCGGCACTACTGACAATTGGTCGATTTGCTCGAATTGACAACAACTGTGCGGGCGTCCAGGAGGAGAGGGGTGGTGGGTGGGGAAGACGATGGTAGGAGAAGCGAGTCGTTTAAAGTAACCTTAGGGCTAAAAGTGGTCCACGGATGGAATTAATCCCGGGCGCTCGTCTCCAACATACACACGGCATTGCTCGGATTGTTGCTGGTGACAATTGTACGGTACGGCGAGCATCGCCCAGGCGGTAAGGGTTTCCACTAGTTTTCTTCCCGGTAAATGGGGAAAACTATTTCCACCAACACCCGGCAATTCGTAATGCCGCCCGCCGTTTTCCCGCCCCACCGACTTCAATCCGACCATTTTCCAATGGTGGTTCCGATTGGGGAGCGCAAAACGAAGCGAACGGATCTCGCGCAAGGACGTCAAGGATCAAGCCAGCGGTGCCGGGGACGGGGCGCGTGGGAAACACGGGCTCTCGACGGTCCCCGTTCGATGGATTATTGCTGACGCGCGTTTTTGCGCTCTAGTGCTATGTTTTGGCGGAGCTCGGCGTCACTTCACGCAAATGAGCAAACGCTGTACCGCTGGCATGCCTGGGTGCAGTTTTGCCGGTGCCGTTCGTGTGGAGTGTGCTTCACCTCCGCGACGAGCTGTTTGTTTTTCACGAGCGTCACAATTATGAGTTTTCGAGTGCGTTGAAGATATAGCATAGCTAAAACATTGATTTTGGAGGGGGGCAAGCTTTGTCCTACCCAGCGTGTAATATGTTAAATTGCCAATCGTTTTATTTTCGGCTTTTGTAACTCATCTGTTTTAAAGGGTAAGAAGATTTAAATTAATTTTTCATGAAGAGTAAACTAAACAAATATCCAATAATGCGCAATTGAGAAAACATATGGTACAAATTTCCTGTTAAAAACAGGTTTTTTGCCTAAATGTATGCAATGATAACACAGTTGAATAATCAAAGGAGAGCTAAGTTGAAAGCGCCTGAAAGTATGTATTGAATAATTAAAATGATTCACTACAACTTTGGTCAACTCTACTTCAGGATTGAGTTGGCTCCAAGAAAAAAAAAAACGATACAACGAAAAATAAATTGAAAATTTTATTTTAAATAAAACTTTTAGTACCAATAACACCAATATTTGATTTATCGCTTCCTCGTCATCACGTGCCGAGCGTCCAAACAAAACGATTATTTCGGCTGCATTCTGTTGGGCGAATGAATCTATTTTGTTGCCTGAAAGTATGCAACGTTCATGTTCATATCATGCAATACGCCTAAAACTTCGCACATAAAGTTTTATGGCGCTCAGTTCGCATATTCACGCCTACGCATTATGAAATGAGCATGTCTATTCCTTCCAAGCGTATCGGTCGCTCCAGTTGAGCCGCACTTGTCGCAGTTAATTTATTTCGTTGCACTGTGTTTGCTTGCGTCGCCGGCTAAATGGGTTCGACGCGGCCAATATCCTAATCCAAACAACTAGCCTTCCGGTGGGAGCATCCGGGGGCGCAGGCAAATCTTATTATCTAGCGCTGGCAAAGTAATTATAGCCAATCGAACGCTGGAGCCACCAGCAATCGAAGAGAGAGGAGGAGAGAGAAAGCTAATTTATCACTCTGCGAGTGGGGGACGCGAAAAAGAGCCGTTCAAATTACACATATCCCCCGCGCCGTCTTCCTGTCATCCTTCTTCCGCGACTCACATGCCGCACTGCATTACTACTTACTGTAATTGAAATGAAAAATATTTTCCTATCCAATATATGCCCGCACTCATAAATTCCGCTTCCACCTGCCCGTCCGTCCGTTGCTGCCCGGGGGCGATTTCCCATACGCGAGTGAAAGTAATTCCGACGGTCTCGCCGGCCCGGGGGGGGAGAAAAAAAAGGCTGCGAGGGATAAAAATCCACCCGGGCGCGTACATCGATCCGGGGGTGGGTTACTGCGACTGTGACCCATTATCGTCACCATAAACATTCGCACCGAACCGAAGGACACATAATCTGTTGCGGGAGGTATCCTTCAATATTTTTTTTTTGGGCCACACTTTGCCTTCCGGGCGACGCCGGGGTTGGCCGTTTCCATACATTGTCATCTATTTGCTTTTAGCATGTTGGGTGCTGGTGGAACGGGGAACGGGGAACGAGGAAGCGCAAAAATATACTACTCGGCCGATAGCGGGGAACGCGTTTTTTCCGCTCCTTTTGCTTGTTTCCTCGTGTACGAAATGATTTCAGCTATTTCTCTCCTACCATTGGCGTGGAAGCTTGGAGCGTTTTGGTCGCTCGTAAATTGGCTCAAAATATTTATCCCGAGAAAAAAAAACACACACACACTGGGAAAATTACTGGGCAGGTTATTGGAAATTGCATTTAAGGTACAAAAGAACGTAACGCGTTAGTTTATTTATATTTAAAAAAAAAGTCGGTGGAAGTCCTTTCGGTTGAACTTATATTATTAAGTTTTAATTGCTTTTCGAAATATTTTTTTCTATTTTTTATATAATGAGCAGAGTATATTAATGTAGTATAGGTTGGTAAATTGAAACGAAAATTTATAAAATAAATAACAAAAAAGGTCCTCTTTTAAATACACACTAAGAAACATCGCTACATTCACACGCATTTTCTAATGCTACCACTGTGCGTGATTGAGTGAAAGATTTTTTTTCCCGCAGTTTGTTTGCGTATCATTTTCCAATTGCATACTTTCAGGCGAATTGAGCAAATGTTGCCTTACCCTCCAGACCGGGTGCCGATGGAGTATTTTCTCTGGTTGCTCCATATTTTTACTAATGCACTCGCGCGCTGATTTGCGTGCAAAACACGCGCTTTTGATGTTTTTTTATTGGTGGAAGCAAAGTAAAAAAAAATACATATTTTCTTTTTTTTATTTTGATGCAAATTGTTCCCGACGAAACCCGATATCGATGCGATCGCTTCGGTGGTGCTGGGAGCCCTTTTACTCGTTACTGTCAAAATGAGTAACATGAACCCATCGCTAACTGGTCTTAGCCGGGGCAAATCTGATAAAGCGCGATGACATCAGATACCAATTCGTTTAGCAGCACACCATCCAACCGCGGCGCACAGGCGGAACGTTAAAAATGCGACCGTGAAAATCGTTTGGCTATCTCACCATCGTACGGAGATGAATGTATGGGAAAAAGTCCCCCAGCGGTCCCCCATTGAATGAAATCAGATTTTTTTTGAATAATTTTATTAAATTTTTCGGGGTTTTTTCATTCCAAAAGCTGTGTAGTACTCGTTCGATAGCATACATTTAGGCGTACCGGAGCTATCAACCGAGTGGTTTTTTTTTCTTACAAATAACCTTGCTCGTGTTTTGATTTCATCGCGACTGTGGTCAGCATATTTTTATATCCATCGTTGCTTTGTTCTAATCCGATTCCGGGAAGTAGAAACTCGCTTGTAGCAATTTATTCTCCCACATGCATGCCAACAAAAGTTGTATGAAATGATTTTAAAAACTCGCCATGACGCACACACGGGATCCGAAGGAAAAATTACGAATCAGTGTGAGCTCAAACGGGTGCTTTTTGCACAGCACCTGCAAGTATGCGAAATAAGAAAAAATAGAATTATTTTGCCTGCAAACCCTTGGAAATTTAATCAAGCCTAAATATACGCGGCCTAAAAAGATGCGATAAAAGTGGTTCAGATATCTTCCGATGAGCAATAGCAGGAAAGTGACGAAGAAAACAGCTCGTTTTTTTTTCAACGCCGGATGCTGAGCAGAGGGTTAAAATAGCTTCAATCGCTTAAACTTTACAGCTACGATCAAAATGTGACGTACTTCATAAAAACAACGGCAAACCCGATAGGCTTCGCCCGCGTCCGCTAGCTGGGGACGCTTATTTTTTCCTCGTTTTCACCATCGTTCTCGGCGCTGGCGAGCCAATACAATGCAAACGTTATACATTTTTAACATATGCAATCAACCGCCAATCTCTGGAGCGTACAATGGAGCGCGATGGAGCGAGTTATCCTCACACACAAAAAAAAAAACAAAACAAAACTTAGGCCAATCGGTGAGCATCGAGCGCGGTTGGCCGGTGTAAACACAATTTTTAATTAATTTTTTTCACTCTCTCTCTCTCTCCCTTCGCCATCGTTTCGATTCCCCGGGTGAACCATTGTTCACCGGCGTACCGAAACGCGGCAAAAGAAAGAAGCACCGTCACATACACAGCAGCAGCAAGAAGCCACACCGGCAGTGGCGAAAACAAAAAAAAAGGCACAACCCTTTCGTTCGGACGGTGGTCGCGTTCGGTGTGTGGTTTTCTTTGGAATCGTCTTTTTTTTGTGGCTCCCGCTGCTGCTTGCTCTGCCTACCGGGAAAGGTAGGTTTTGTTCTTGGGAATAAATGGGTGAAATTGTATTTTGTTTTTCGTGCTTGTTACCGGCTGAGCAGGTTAAAATATCTGCGCTGGGAATAAATATACTGCCAGGGCGGCCCGGTAAGGCATTGACTGGTAGACGATTTTTTCAAGTGCCTTTTTTTAATTTAGCTTCGAACAAGGGTTGATCAAAATGCAAGAAAAAAGAAACTACATACCGCATCGATGCGACCGCGTCGCGTAAATTTTATTGTATCAAAATGTGAAGTGAAAGAGGCAACGAGAGTGTGGTAGGAAAAAAAAAAAGAATCCCCCAACACCCACACGCATGCCAACTTTTATTGCTGCAGAAGAATTCGATGCGTAAGCCAGACAAATAAAGCGCCCCGATAACGTACACGGAAAGAAACGAGCGCCAGTAAAAAACCCCATACACACACACACAAAACAAAACTTTAATTACTTCAAATTCAAGTCATTGTAAATGAGATAACCGCAGCTCGTCACGAGAAGCGGCTCATCTCGCGTACGACAGCGTTCAAAGTCCCATCCCCAGCTTCAGTTTCCGGGCGGTTCGGGAGGTTCACATTCGTCTTCGCAGGAAAAACCGCGCCACCGGTTCGAGCGCATCGGAATCACATTTGCTGGCCCGAGGGAAACCGGGAGCTGCCAGCTGCGGAGTCATTATGCAAATGCGGCGGTGGAGGCGGAGAGATAAATAAGTTTTTATTTTAATTCACCTCCCACACCCCACCGTCGGGTGCGGGCGGCCTGAAGACGCTACCGAATCGGGCACATGTCAAATAAAACCAAGAAAAAAAAACGAAGCCGGCGACCGGAAGCAACGTTCCAGCGCAACCCGCGCAAATGGAACAAATGGAACGCGAAAAACCACACGAACGAGCAAAATGATATGTCGCGCGGTGACGACTGTCGCTGCGTTTTCTTTCAGCGAGTTTCAGCAGCCGTTCGTTCGCGTGTTTGCTGAAACCCGGCACTTGCGGCCGCGTGAGGCAGTCTTCCGCCGCAGCGAGTGATGTAAAAATGTGAACACGTCACTCACCGCAAACGTCGCCGTCAGTTTCAAACTTCGGCTGCAGAGGCTGCCCCATTTTGCTCTTCCTCTACAGAGGAACACATCTTAAGACGCTCCCGGAGGAAGCAAAACGCACCAAACTACATCCGAAATCCGGTTTCCCAGCCTGGTTTGGTGCGTTTTTTTTTGTGTGTGCTCCTCCAGCCGGCAGAATTTATTAGTGTTTCGCAACCGCCCGCCTCGTGCTTGCGCTATAAAATCGGATTGATTATGAGTGAGCGGCCTCGGCAAACGCTCCGCCCGGGCAAGGTGCGAGGTTAATTAGTGATGCAAAATTATTCACGACACCAACCGCACGGTGCATGCTGAATAATGATTAATAAGCAGGGACCGATATTTTTTCGGTGTGCTGCGGTGAAATTTATGCTTCGCCTACCGCGGACTGGCTGGGAAACACGACCCAGCGGGGGAATAACGGGTAGAGAGCGAAATAAAATTATCCCGCACGAAAACCAAAGACGGCTATATTAATCGTAAAATGATGATATTATTTATCCGATGGAAAGGAAAATCCGGTTGGACTAAATAATTATAAAATATTTTAACAAATCGTTAGTGAATCGTTAAGAACACATTTGAAAAAAGGACACACATTTTGGGTGATTTTTTTTTAAGCCTAAATGTATGCTATGTGTAAATTAACAATTGTTTGGATTGTATTCTAAAATTGTGTCAGGAAGGGGACTATGTGTCAGGAAGGAGACTTTTCAATTGGTTTGTTGTCTTTTTTTTTATTTTAACACGTATTTAGACAATTTGTTTGCTCTACTTTGTGCGAAATTATCACATTAATAACTACCAGTTACAGTACAACTTCAAATCACTTGACCGATGTTGCTGCCTGAAAGTATGCAACTGCATGAATAATCCAATTCCGTGGTGATACTCGAGATGCGCCAAAAGGTATGCAATACACGACGTACGAGCGCGTTTTCTTGTACGTTTAATAAATATTGCGTGCTCGTATAGCTGCTACTCAATAAGCGAAGGTCCCTCTTCTGGCTGAGTGTGGATTGATTAATAAAAGATAAGTGTGGTTCGTGCCCGTCCACTTTCTTTCTAACTTCCACCACCCAGCCACTAATGCGGAACGTTGCGTCAACTGCAAAAAAAAAAACCATAAACGCAACATCGAAGGGAGAGCTAATGTAATACTACGCCACTTCGTTTCGTTTCGAGCAGGGCTCCCGGGGCTGCTTGTGTTTCTTTTTAATATGCGCCTTAAGAGCTGTTGGGCAAGAGGGTTGTTCGCCCGGTATCGATATCGTGCAGCAGCGCCGGAGTGGGCCAGCAGGCGGCTGGACAAGCGCCCTGTAATTAACAATTATCATGTTTCAATTCGTGTCCAGCCCCGGCGACCCAGCCGACCCCGACAACGGAAAAGGGGTGCTTCCGTGTTTGGGTTCGGAAAATAGATATCAGCACTCTTTTAACCCCTTGTTAATCCGAGTGCCCTGAGTGGACGTGATGGAACGAAGCTTGGCTGGAGCGAGCAGAGCGTGTATGTGTATGGCGAGGGAAGGTTTAATTTCCCTTGCCCCCCCTCCTCCGGGCCGGACGCAATCCCGTTTCGATATGAGCAACACGAATAATCGTTTAATAATAGCTATCGAGCACTTTCGGAATCGGTACTGGCGGTGAGTTGAGGAGGTGTCGATTTATTCCTTCCAATCGCTCCAGCAAGTTCGCCATTAGGTTAGGAGGTTTATTATCCGCTCGGTGGCATTGGATCAAGGGGTTAATCGTTCAGTAGCTTCAATTTCGAACCAATTTTCCTATTGAATTACACAACACGATCACATTGATAGTATTTATTTCGCCTTTAATAGTCCCAGTCTTGTTCAGCAGTGGCTCCACTTTGCAAGTGCATAACTCAACCTGCTTTACGATCGCACCGTATGACGCGACACGAAGAATCGTTAATTTACTTTGATTTTTTTCCCTAACTCTCCTCCCTTTGCTTCCTTTTAGAGGTACAGATTTTTGAGGGATTTGTTCCTCCTACTTCTCGAAAAAAAACACAACAACCCACACACACAATCTGCACCTGAGGTGGGCTCTGTTCACTTGGCACACTCGGTTTTTCAAAAAAAAAAAAAAAAACCCCGTACCCATCCGTGCGGTCGTAAAGCTTCCCGCGCGGCACCATTAACTCGGAACAGATTCGTCTGCACGCTGATGGAGTTGTGTTTTTTTTTCTTCGTTTCATTTTTAACGTCACTGCCTGCGCCCAAGTTGCTCGGTTTCGGGGGACATTCGCTTGTTTTCGGCTTTTACGTCAACCGTCAGCACGCGGGGCAATTAATATCGGTAAAGTCGTTAAAACACATACACGATATTGAATCATACGCCCATTACGACCCATTACGACAGGACACCGGGGCCTACCGAGCGCGTGTTTCTCGGCGCACCGGCCGCCCTGCACGGGAAACTTTCCGCGTGAGTGCGCAATGTGAGCCATTTAAAAAAAACAACGAAATAAACCAGAGAAACGACTTCCGAACAAGCTTTTGATGGCTTTTGCTGTCGAAGCAGCCGCTCGGTGTCTTCGAAGTGGGTGAAAATTTTATTTTTTACTTTGCCTTCGTGTGAAGTTTTTACCATCAACATGCTGCTGGATACCGGGAAGCATAATTATGTCGGCCGGTTTGCGCTGCCTGTGGGCTTGGGCGCTCGGAACATCTTTTGTGGGTTGAATTTTCCAATCCAGAGCAATGTGGACGGGTCGGGAAGATCACCAGCAAACAGCCGAATCGATGATCCAAACGCTGCCTTTACGCAGCACGAAGATTTCCCAATGTCTATAAACGTCCCGGATGTATGTAAAAAAAAAAACAAAAAAACAAACGTCTTCTTTCAAAAGGAAACAACCGCACGGGAGGGTCGTCAATGATGTTTTATGAATATTGAATCTGGATAATTTCAACACCCACTCAAGGTGCCCAGCCTCTCTCATTACGCCCCTGTTCCCTGCAGGCCGAACACGAACACGAACACGGCGCGCAGTACGCGCCATTCAAAAGCAACTCTCCAGAGCACTCTTAGCTCCTAAACTTCCAGCCCCGCCGGTCGCCGCTCGCTTTCCCTCGCTTGGGCCCAACGACTGACGATGGTTTTCAGAAGATGTTCATCATCCTTTCATCGTCCCCTTTTTTCGACACTTCCCAACCTGCCCGGTCCGTCCGGAACCGCAAGAAACATGCTCAAGAAAAGCAGCAGCAGCAGCAGCAGCAGCCGGGACGGATTTGCATGTACCATCGCCGTGGTCATCGTCTTCGCTGCCGAGTGAAGTAAATCTTTACCGACGCGAGTCACGTACCCGGGGCCGTTGGATGGGGAAGTACGACCAAGACACTCGACCACCAAAAAGCCACCAACTTTCGGCATGTTTTTACCTTCTAATATCGAAATCCACCGCACGGAACTGCTGCAAATCTATCAAACACCGCCCCATGAGCAGGAGAGGGGCCCTGCACCCCCGCTCGCTCGAAACTCCGATTGAATGCCTGGGAAATTGGGCCCCCGACCGGAATGACCGACCGCCAGCCGTACATCCTTTCCTGCTCACCTTTAAAAAGTTCACTCGCCGGGATCAATTTATCATCTTATATTTATGCACCGGCAGCAGCACTCCGCTATGAGACCAGACCAGACCGTCGTCCGAGTGTCCAAAGGATGGTTGGCTCCTCACTAAACCCAGGAGCCACTTCAAACCACGGCCAGCCCGAATCGATCGGGTGAAAATCGGAAAAGTTTAACCGCATGAAATTGGATGGCGAGTCCCGCTTTCCCTTGTTCGAGCGTTCCGTCCTGGGCAGGGCTGCCGCTGCTCGTGATGCTTGTTATTATGTATGTAATTGGTCAGCACAACACACATTACGATGGGTCGGACGGTTGGATCCTGCGGTGCAACGGAACGGTCCCGGCACTCGGCCCGATCGGAGGAAGCCTTCGGTGATGGATGGACTTTTGCATCCGTGGCTGGGGCGGAGCGCGGTGAATAATTGATTCCACAAATAGATTATCGACTTCGGTTCGGTTCGAAAGCGACGGATTTTGACACTGTTTTATGTGCAAATCGTACACTGTCCTACGAAACACCTTCCGTCGAGCGCCTGGTGTTATGCAATACAGTATGGGACGTGTTAAAAGGATGCTGTTTCGTGTTTGATGCATGTGTTTCAGGCGTATTCAATATTAGTTGAACGCATTCCGAATATTTTGAGCATTTTATAGTAAAGGACCGGAGTATGTTTTTTAATATTTTGAACTGATTACTTAAGTTACCAATTTAATAAAGATTATTAAGTTGATATTCATTACAAATTCGAGATTTTTACAAAAAAAAGAATTAAAAAAATGAAAAATACTAGCGTATTATAATGTAATTAAATTCATTTAAAAAATAAAATATTATTTTGAATTCTGAGGAAATTTTTTCAAACATTTAAAACCGACCAAAAATACATTAAAATGGGAAAGCGCCCAAAATCTCCAGGATGGGAAACTGTCCAACATTTTTTATCATTTTAAACTTCTTTTAACTAGGCGTTTATATTCAAAATCTTTGTTTGAAAACGATTTTTGCCGCGTCTTTAACGTAAACGTTTAAGAGAACTCTCGATCGGAGGAAACAAAACGTCAAGCTTACGACAATCCATAACCATTCCCGCGTATATTCCTTTTTATTAAACTCCGTCTGCTCATCGCATGAGATGGATTTTGCACATTTTCTTTCGCCGTCCCGCGCCCTCCTCTCTGCCCTGTAGTTGGGCCGTCCGTAATGAAACACTTCCCGTGGAGAGCGACCGGAAAATGTGATGAGGTTTTTCGGATTGCTTTTAGCTGGTTTTTTTTTTTTGGTGCGTGTATGCTTTTTCGCTGACTCCGCTGCCGGCTTGTGTCGACAGTGGATCAGGTGCCCGGATTTGGTTAAATGTGCGTAACACATGTTACATCTTCCCGCACGTACTCATCCTCCTGTCGGTTCGCTAGCGGAACACAGGCACTGCTTGCGCGATGAAGCGATAGAGAAACGGTTGGAAAACACGCTCGCGCGGGAAAAAAAAAGAGGTAAACAGCTCCGAAGAAACCAACAGTCTGTGTTTGTGCCGTGTTTTCCGTTGCCAGCTAAAGGATTAGCGTGTTGCCGGGCGTGAATCTTTCCACTTGCAAACGAAGGCACTGCAGACTGTTAGGAGGGGTTTTCTTTTGGCTACTACCAAACCGTCGTCATCAGCGCTCGTACACACAAATCGGCGCACCACAAGCAGCTGCTCCGCGGCGCGCGAAAACGTGCGTAAGAAGACAATATAGAAATTGTAATAAAATTGTAATTTTAAAAGTGTTTGCATCGCCCACCCTCTCGCGGCGAACACATCGCACCCTGTCTTTATGGCGTGGTAAGATCTCCGTCCAGGATAAATTGCGGGGTCGGGGTAAATCGGGAAAATCCACTCCCTTTCGTACCTTCGTGATGGAATTTCCGGGCGCGGAAAGAACAAGTGTCATCAGCAACTTTCGGTTTCGCATCTACGTTTGATGATTTTTCAGTTTCAGTTTTTTTTTGTGCTCTGCCTTCATTTTTTGCAACAGTCCAAAACCTTCCAATTACACACACACACGGGTTGGATTGTGTGGGATGCAAGCAAAAGTTTGAAAAAATATGTAAGAAAAAAAATCGCGCTTAAGCGATTTCCTACGCCCTCGCACCGCTTTGCATAACATTGGCAGTTAAAATAGCGCAAAAAAAAACCTCCCACTCTCTCACCGAACGACGTGTGCGAAGAAGCTTAACCGTGGCAGCAAAACCTCATGCACGGTTCGCGCACCCGATGGGTGACAAGTTCCACCCCGGTAACATCATTAAAAGTCACTTTCAGCACACAAACATTATCCTTTTGCTATTTTTAT
>JXWZ01000165.1:0-10380 GCA_000956215.1 Anopheles farauti No. 4
ATTTTGCAACATAGGCAAAATATTTTTCTAGGCAAGGCATTTTTTTCTCTTTTTTTGCGTTAACATCAGGTATGATCTATAATACCTACAGGATAAACTGTTTAATAGAATTTTTATGGGATTGTAGTAATAATCCTGTTCGGAAAAAAGGCATTGCTATTGCATTGTTTTGCTCCATTTGGTATCAATTAAAATATTTGAGAATTTTCCTTTTAGAAGAATTTTCCTTGACAAAACCTCACAAAAGTAATGCCAATCACACTGTGCTTCTTACAGTCAATCTGTTTTATCAATAGTGTAAAGTAGTGGTTTTCTTCAAACTGTATAAAAATTATCATGGTATGTTTAGGTATGTTAAGGTTTGTGCATTTATTAAATGTTTGAGTACTGAGAGTAAAGAAGAAACAGATGTAAATTGTTACTAAAATGCATCCGGAAAGTCTGGCAAATGTAAAAAATAAATTAATGAAATGCAAATTAACAAGAATTTTAACTTAGCATTTAACTAAAAATACGGTGGAATACAGACACTTAGCAAGTAAAACATAAAGTAAAAAAAAGTATGTGCTTATAAACATGCAACAGTTAAACATTCCATGCAATTGATAAAAAATATAAAAACACATCACATGGTTGAAACCCAAAACTACCTCTTCTCAGAAGTCATTTAACATCAGCATACATAAAATCCGTCTCGGTTAATCAATGAAGAAACCTGAACCTATATTAACTGCAACCCCCTTTTTAGTTAATCAACTCTTTTGCTATGTGCATAAAATTCTGGTTAGCAAGCTATTTCTGTGTAATTATTAGAAAAAAACATTAATAAGGTACAATAACATCTATCAAACACGATAATATAAATTTTGAAAGTGTATGTTAACAAAACATGGAGAAGAAGAACAAATATTTGTAAGAAAGTAATATTTGCATGTATATGCGTAATGTATTGCATAATATTATTAAACTACAAAAAGGATTATTTGTCTGCCACTATACCGTCGTGACACATCAGTGCTATTTCAACGAAGAAATTTATCCGGCTAAAACCGGCTTACTACACTGATTTTGTTCACCTTGTGCTAAGGTGATGCTCGTTATGCATATTACAAAATAGCGAAGATGCAGCACATCGATATTACAGTAATTATTCTTGATCTATATTGGACATAACAACAGCTTTAAAATTTGTGATATATGAATATAATATGAACATGATTTTATAATGGTTACGAAACACGATACCGTTGTGTTTTGCCAGGGTACCGGTTCTTTGTTGCCTTTAACAAATGTTTGGTAGATTAGAAGGAAGCGTAAAGAAGACTATGCAGTACATTATTGCTTCTTCGAAAATAGCAGATGACGACGACAACGATGGAAATGATGAAGGCGAATGATGATGATCATTCTAGAAGAGGGTTAGATGATCAGTGGCTACTAGCATAGCAAGCAGCGAAAGTGGTTTAGTACCCCTTCCTTCGATTGTTAAAGTGGTTTCTTCGATGCAAACTGTGCACGATATCATCTATGAACCGTTTACATGGTTCCGTGTGATGAAAAAGAGAAAAAGAGATCGAAAAGAACAATAAACCATGAATTAACGATTAACTTAACATTTATGCTACTTTGAAGAGCTCCGTCTACTTTCATGTCAATAGATTCGTCAATATGTAATTTGCCTAAGGTCTTTTATTTTTACGGTTTTATAAATGTTTTCTTAATCTAGTTTTTTTTAAATAATAATTGAAATCTTTTCACTGAATTGACCTGAATTGACATATTAGTCTAGAAATGTTTAACAACGAAGGAGCAGCAAGGATGCAAATTATTATACATAAATAGTGTTTCGTATATTAAACTTTTTTTCATTTATGCTTCATCTGCTATATAAAATAAATGTCAAGCTATAGCAGTATCAAATTTTAAAAGACATGTTAGTAGCACGCTTTAAAATGAGTAAACTAAAAAGAAGTAAATAAATAAATGTACGTTGTCTAGCTGTATTTCATACCACCATGACAAGAGTGTGTCATATACAACAATATTTGGAAAAAAAGAAAACATCAACAATCCTAACTCTTACATTATATCTTACATTTTTCATTTAGTAAAATTTAATTGAATATATATTATTTTACTTAAAAGCTTCTGGTATCCGAAGCAAGAAGTAACTAACCGGCAAAGAGTGAAAAGCTCTATTAAGCTGACAACCATTTCCGCGTGGACTGTTATACTACAGTAGGCTTCCGACGTAAAAAAATCGAGGATTTAAATAAATAATATCTTGAACAAATATAAAATCCAGATAATCTATCTATAAATGTAGAATAGAGCTAGAAAGTACAGCAATATGTGGTAAATATCCATCTTCAAATGACGAAAAATGTTTAATAACATTTTTAATATCATACTTTGTGTTCATTTGAGACGTGGCAGTCGATAACCCAATATTTACTTTGTTGGCGTAATTCTTAATCAGCTTCTTTGCGTAAGTCATCTCATTGAACAAATGTTGTTTTCTCCTATGAAACCATTGGTGTAAGAATAATGTCATTGGTACCTGCAACTACCAATGCAATGGATGTGGATATTATAATTATTAATAGAAACAAAATAAAGTTCTTTGTCAAATCTGAAAACATGCTAAACAATTGATAACATTCAAATGCGTAAATGATTATTTTTTAAGATTAAGAAGCGTTACGATTATTATTTAACATTTAAGGAAAGTAAACCCGAACACCAGCGAGGGTCCTGATATCCAATCCTATTTTCTTCGGAATGTTTTTTCTTCAAGTTAATTCTGTCTCTGAATATAGGTGAATAGCTGTTTTCAGCTGCCACTCACATCATATATCTCATGGTAATGGCTTGTATCATGTCACTTGCATTTCGTTTTGAACTTCTCGCATAAAGGCAATTACAAACTCTCTCTCTCTCTCTTTTTCTTTTTCTTTTTCTCTTTAGTTTTCCTCTCTCTCCATCTATCTCTATTTCTTGCTATCTATCTATATCTCTTCCTCCCCCTTGGGTGTAACTACCGAAGCTAAATTCAAATGTATGCCAATCATAAAAGGTTAATTTCATGAATTTTTATAATTTTATTTTGTCAGAATCTATCACCACTTTTATTGTGAAATTACTGTATAAACTCACCAATAATTGGTACGCATATACTACTTTCTTTTGCAATTTATAGTTTGTTTTCGTATTTTTATGTTTTAAGGTATTTTCATTTTTTCAGTTTTTCATACAGTTCCATGAACAACAAACTGTGTCGATGAATCTAAAAACCAATAAAAATTGTTTTGCTACACCAAGTGGGAGAAACAAACACAAGTTCAATTTCAATTGAACTTTGTGTTTATGTAGCACAGCAGAACAAGTTTCTATTTCTCCACTATTTTTAGAAATGGCAATATTAACACTGTCTATTGATTGTCCCTGAATAAAACTGAAAATTTGAAGATGGGTTTGAAGTCTTCAAAAATCATAAAATAATATAAAATAAAAATCAAGAAGCATACGAATTGGAAGATAATAGATATGAAATTGTAAGTTACGTACGTACAGAAACGAAACCAGTACATAGAATGTACTTTCAATTATTTTGTAAATCATTTTTCTATTTTTTCTATATATTTTCTTCTAATGAATAATGAAGGATGGTTTGATGATATGATATGATGACAACACTCAGTTGTCATGTGAAAAATAAATTAATTTGTTAATTGAAACATTTAATAACAGATATTTCATTTATGTTGTGTAGACCCAAGTAATCTGAAATCAGTTCCATGTGCAAACATTGTACATGACTCACATAGTAGTAAACATACGTGGCTTGTGATAGCTGTATTATTCTAGCAGTTTAACATGAGCTTACCTGTGTTGGGTTCATCAAGAGGGTCAAAATCATCATCTCCCCATCCACCACCAACATCTCCTCCATTGCTCCAGCCGGTCAATTGATTACTGTTGCCAGAGGTACTATTTAGTATGTTATTCATATTCTTGAGAGCAATCATTTTACTAGGACTGCTGCTGTGGTTCGCTGTGTTGTTGTTTGTATTGTTGTTACTGTTACTAGTATTAGTGCTAGTACATGTGCTGCTACTACTGCTGTTGTTGCTACTTGCTTTAACAGTGCTGTCAGTGACGGAAGAACTGGTCGTTATGTTGATCGTGCTATTGCTACTGCTACTGCCAACGCCTCCACGCCCCGTGGTGAACGGGCTGCTACCGGTACTATGAGCAATCAACGAAACGACATTTCGTAAGCCGGATGTTGGATTAGCAATTCGAGATGCCTCAGTTTGCTGGGCCTGATTATGTTCATCTTCGTCCTTCTCGTTTAATTCGGTTTCGTTCTGCAAATGACATTAAAGATTTTTTATTAGTGAGGAAAACTCAATGACAAGCTAACCAATAAACAGATCATATAACTTCATTTATCTTTCTTACGCCTTACAATACTGTTACAATTAATTGTTTATTTATAAAAAAACGCAAAATATTTTAAAACACAAAAAAGGTGGAATATAAAATACAATCCTAAATACATCCAACTGATGTTTTCTATAATTAAGTTGAAAAAGTGTAGTCCGATTCCTTTATGTTTTATTTTTCTCTTTTATATGACAATGCCAAGCAGTACCTATCATTCTTATTTGTAATCAAACTTGTGAAACGCCATCCAACATTACTAAAAAAATCTTATTTGTTATTTGTTTGATGCTACAGGTACCAAAAAAATTATCAAGTTACCAGAATTTATGCTATCGTTTTTCTTTATTTAATTTTTCACTATTCCAATTCCAGCATTCTACTCAGTTTTAAATCATTTTACGCTAATTGAGCTTGAGTCGAGTCTACTAATTGGAAAATTGCGCAAGTAATAAAGTCACGTTGTACACGATAAACGGATTTATCCGAATACCTAAACGCAATTCACTGCATGTCCTCAAATAAAAACTGATATGACACTAAAATTGTACCTAAAGGTAATGATAAATGTTTTCCACGGACTTATGGACTTAAAAAACAACTTTATATATTATGTTAAGGTTCAATACTTTTCGATTAGTTTATGATACATTTTTAATATTGTAGTATGTATGTTGAGTCATATTTTTACATGTTTTTACATTTTTACATTAGAATCCATGCTTCATGGTAGAATGTAACATCAACAACTTACCGGATCTTCTTCGAGGCTTCCCCAGTCTTCATTATCCCATCCGTCACGCATATCGTTCGTACTTCCCACCATGGTCAAGCTCGGGTTCATTTGATTCGAAGTACCTGCGATCGGACTGCTCGGATCCTGCGAAGTCTAAACATGATAAACATAAAAGATAATAATAATTAACAAAGTCTACAATGTAACTTAAATATACAACGAATCATACATCCATGTCACCCCAGTTTTCTTGATCCCAGTTATCAGGACCGTAGTCGCTGGCCGAAGCAGATGTGTCAGCACTCTCGTGTTCCAACGAGGTCATCGAAGTGACACTACTGGTGGTAGTCGAAATACTACTGCTCGAGGGTTGTTCTGTGGAAACAAGGAAATTAACTCAATAGCTTTTTATTATATCAAACAGGAAAAGAAATAACGTTGAAAAAGTAATCATACTTTCTAACAACGAAGTACTACAAACGATAATTTTTTACATTAATAAATCTGGCGCGAAAATAAAGGCAACAATCGTTTAGGGTAATCTATGCAAGATAGAAACGAACATAGACATGTGTAGTGACATAGGGAAGTTTAATATGGTTAGATAAGTGAACTTTGTAAGCAACAGTTTGCTACATACCCAAAGAAGCAGGTTTACTCAATGTTTTACCCGTTAGTGGTGGTCTCGGTCTGGCCGTGTCGCTTTGACTGCGGTAGAATTTCGCGGTAACGGCGGTCACTGCCCAGCCTGCCCATGTTGCTGCCGCATTGCCAAGCGATGGGGTAGCCGTATGCACGTCGGCCTCTATCAACATAAAAAAATGAAAATACAAAATCACGCGAGCAAAATGCTATACAAACATCGCTTACCCATGCTCTCACGCAAACTTGGATCTTCTGAAACTTTTTCTAGTTTGCCTAGAAAACCACGGATCGTCTTGAATGCCGGGTCACGCACGGATTTTTCTGAATCCATCGTCAAAGGACTAAGTGCCGGTAGTATACGAGTTGCAACTTCGTTTAGCAGAAAATATTGCTGTGTGGCCGCCAGCGCTAGTATGCCCGCAACCCGAGACGGTGGAAACGGATCGCGCATCGCACGTATGAATGCCGAGACGAGCACCCGCTGCCGGACCTGAATAGAATGCAAAACAAGTCGGTAACATTCGAAGTATTCAGCGTACGCTACTAGTGTGACCTTACTTGCGGATGTAAATGCGGTGCTATTTTTCCTAGACACACCGTTGTATTCGTTCGTATTCCACCCTGGTCGTCTCTTGACTGAAGTCGCGCAAAGTGTCGTAGAACTTCGACGTTCAAATTGTTGTAGTTCAATTTAGGAGCTAAATGAATAATCGACTGTCAAAATGCAAGAAACAGGAGCCGATAAGTCAATCGAAGCAGCATAACAAACTTAAAGTTATAACATAAAATTGTGCGTCGGTGTAGGACTTACTTTAACTGTTTGTTCCCGAATTGTTGGATTGGTATCTAGAAAGCCGTGCGCTATTTGGGGAAAAATCTGATCGTTTACCACATTTGGTTGTAGATGAGAGATGAATAGATCTAGCTGTTGCAGCAGTCGTGACCGCGTTACGCGATCGGTTGATGCAAATAGTTTCACTACACACGGAACAACTCGCTTCTGATACTCGGCTTCATCCAACAAACGGCCCAGCTATGGATAATGGATATTGAAATTAAAATCAAACACAGATATTTCGGACTCACAATAAATGTTGTTACATTGACCAGGAAAGGTTTGAGGTCAATCACTTATCAACATTTGACCTTTCTTTTATCTCTTCAACTTTTGTTAGTCTTGTAGCAATTGTTTGCAATTTATAGTGGAAAACAACATTTGCGAACCTGAACACTGTTCCAGAATAAATAGCGGTTAGAGTGAGTTTACGACCGCTATAATCTTAATACGCTATGTAAGTTAGAGCCCAATTCCACGCGCAGATACGCAGAATCTGGAGGAAATGTATTTACCTAATCATGATTTTACAATAACTGCACTAGACCTGTGCTTGATTTCACCCCACTACCTAACACTTAATTGGCAAATAATGCAAAGTTACATATTAGTGCACATATCTCTGTGATACATTAGGAACATTAAACGAATTCCTTTTGATTTTCTAGATTATCGACCCGATTGCTCAGGGTATTACCATCATTGACAAAAAAAAATTGCTTCGATTGGTTCAAATGTAAAGCGGCATTGTTGTTGTAAATACGTTTGCATCCAACAAATAGAAGTCACTTGTTTGGTTGTAGGAAGCTTAGCATGATGTTTACACACATGTGAAAAAACAACCCAAAAGAAGTAACAAAGTCGATCAACACAGAATGTTGCGTTCTATAATAACCAGACCCATCGGAAGATACTAGTAGTTTTGGTATACCTGTCCACGGTTTTCTATCGTGTGCTGTACTCTATTTCGTTATTTCATATTTTCAAAGTTAGCATTTCTCGTGAAAATCTTCTTGTATATAACGAGTTAAGGAACAATTCCATTACCTTAAACATAGGAGCCAATACAGCCGAACCAGCATCACCATATTCATAGGCCGTTATCAGTTGAGGAAGAATTTTGTGTCTAAAATCGTGAGAGAATGAGATAAAATTTTATTTAGTAATATGTTATAAAACGTAATACTGTAAACCGTAAACGTAAACCGCAAACGTACCTGCAAACATTATCAGGGAAATTGTCGATCTGGGCGGTAAGAGCACTAAAAAATCGCATCTTTTCAACCTTATCCTTGATTTGAATTTCTTCCAAAAACAGAAGAGAATCCACTAAATCATTCTTAAAAAATCCACCCGGTTTGCGACATTTTGTGATCACATCGGCCGGATTTGGTCGGCTGGAGGGAGCCGCACCAACAAGCTCACAGTAAAGAGGAGCCAACGATTTTGGAATCTGTAACAATTGAAATAAAATGAATTAATTATCAAAGTATTAGCAGGTAGTCGACGCCAGCATGCGTCGGCTGATTTAGTTTTCCTACCCCTTCGATATTTTTCAGATTTCCTCGTGTTTTCAATGGCCCATTAAAAGATTCCCACACCAGGCATCCAAGGCCCCACATATCACTCGAACATTTAGTTGCGGTTTTCAACTTGTTGGAATCGTTCTTTTCGGGTGGATCGTAAATTTCCAACGAGGGTGGTATCTTTACTGGTAGAGTTACCGGTAGCTCGGCAGATGACACATACTCCAAACCACCAAGTTTCCATTCACCCGATGTGTTGACGAATACCGACCAGACAGATACATTGTTGTGTCGGAGGTTTCCATCGTTGTTGAGAAATGAAAGTGCACGCTGTTACAAAAAGAAATGAAAAAAAATCAGTTAAAATGTAAATACGGCCGAATTATTTGATGGCAGTGGAAGCTTGTGGCCCAGAGAGCAAGCATGTGTCCGTAGACACTACTGTGTTCAATTCGTTATTAGGCCGTACACACTCAAGTCTGTTGTTACCACCTGTGTGTTAACAGCCTGTATGTTACTGCATTGCTAGACAAATTTACCAAATTTATTTAATTTTTCCACCATAATCTGTTAGTCGTTATAGAGGGAGACGGTTAAGCTTAACTACGGCTAATGTTAACATCCTGTCTTTCAAGACGACAGCTCACAGTTACACAGTTGATGGATGATTTGTTTTTAGGGAAATTTACCGTGATTTGAAAGATACCCCATGCCAAATACAAATCTCGTTGAGTTCCTTCTGCTGCCAATTTGCTGATGTGCGTGCCGAGCGGCTCTACAGGTTCGATAGCTACATAGAGAACTTTATCCGTTTCCAGGCTATCTAAAAACTGTAAGATGCTAGGATGGCGCAAAGTTTTCAATCGCTTCAATGCGGCCTTTGCTAGCTCGAGTTTAATGTCGGTGCCGCTTTTGATGTCGTACGTGAAAACCGAGACATCATCGTTAGTTGCTTTTCGTTTCCCACGGTGTAGACTCCAGATGCTTTTGGTGTCAAACTGTTGCACGGGATCGCCTATTTCGTATGGAAAGTCTTTTGAAGAATCACGCGAGAAGAAAGACCACATAGCGCACACAAACACACGCGTACGCCTACGAGCCACACGAAATAGCTAGACGATCACTTAATTTGTTCCAGTCGGAGCACCGTTTGTGGTGTGCTGGCAAAAACTTTTACTTCCACGACCGTTCACTACTGATTAGCAGAAACTTATAAATATAAAACGAAAAACACTTCGCCTCGCTGCCACAAAAAGCTATATTCCAAAAGCGACCCAAGCCGGAATCGTAAGGCTGTTTTTATTGAACGCAGATACCGAGTTCGTGTTTTGTATTTTCTCAATTTTTCTGCTAAGAGCAACATGAAAATTTTATAAGCTTTTGACAACTGACATTTCCTACTGTATTTTGAATGTATAGTTGATTTCTGGAATTTAAACCATACCATGTTGCTCCCTAGTTGAAAACTCATGATTATTCTGAAAAACAAACCATCGTAGAAAATAACTACAATTGCGGAATTTGAGTATTTTTTAGTTGAAGGTTATTAGTTCAAGGAAGAAACATAGCATAATTAAGATTAACAGAAGATCTTACGAAATAAGTGAACATGTGAAGAGCTTGCATGATGAATGTCAGAAAGGTTTTGGGGCTTTTACCCAAGTACCCAGACGGAATTTATCGGACGAAAATCGAGTTTTTTCGCTCTAATTTGACTATCGGTTCCCGGCAAACAATTGACAGCGAGTTTGTTTGCGAGGGGATGTTGCAGATAGCTGAAACGGGGTGAGGAGAACAAACATTAGAGTGTGTGCGAGAAAGTAAGAATGTGTTTGAGTCCCTGGTAGAATTGTGAGTTGGTGTTCGTGTTTTTGATGTTTGGTTCATACGAAATGTATTTCTATTTCGCTTCAACTATCCACTAACTAACTATTCTAACTACTGCAAAACATTGCCACAAAGCCAGAACCAAAGTGGCATTCGAATTGCTTACAATTCCACCCAATCAACCATACTGCAACCGTAGGGTATAGTGGAGTTGCAATTTATTTTTTTTGTATGGAGATGGTCGCAGTGTAATGGCCGGTTATTAGCTTTGCTATGAAACGCCAGGGAAAGCTTAGCAAAAGTCAGGGCAACAACAGAAAACCGTGAAAACTTTTAAGAATGGCTGAAATATTGCTCAATTTGTC